>JAJHZJ010000134.1:7807220-8062220 GCA_023548195.1 Bettongia penicillata ogilbyi | reverse complement strand
AACCAATGGTTCCCATGATTGGATATCCTTGTCCACACCTAGCCAGGGTCTATGCTAACCTCACTTGCAGGCCAGTCTGTTGGTTAATCAGTATGCATTTATCATCTGCCTTATGCTAGGCACTCTTATGTGACCCTCTGCATAAAAGCCCCTTTCTCCAGTGACCCAGGAATGGGTCATCCTGGTAAGATGGATTGTTTTGGTTCCAGAATATTCTGAAGGCAAAAAAATAATGAGAGCCAGCACTTATATAGAATTAAAGAGGCAACTAGGTGGCTAGTGGATAGAGCACTAGACCTGGAATCAAGAAGAACTGAGTTCAAATCTGGCCTCAGAAACTTACTACCTGTGTGACCCTAGGCAAGTCACTTAATCCTGTTTGCCTCAGTTTACCTATCTGTCAAATGAGCAGGAGAAGAAAATGGCAAACTATTCCAGTATCTTTGCCAAGAAAACCTTAAATAGGGGGACATAACTAAAATGTTGAACAATAACAAAATAGCATTGTAAAGTTTATAAAAGGCTTTACTTCAGGGGCAACATCAGAATAAAATAGGCAGGAGTTGCTAACAGGTGATTGTCTTAAAAAATTCAAATGATGCCCAGAGGCAATGGAGGGTCATAAGGTTTGGCAATCCAACTCTAGCATTTGTGGCCCAGGATGACCGTGGGAGACAGACAAAGAATTCCAAGGTATGCTATGAAAGAAGTCTGTTCTATACACCCAACTTTCCCTCCCTGCCTTCCCCCAGCCCAGTCGCCTGCACTTCAGGAATGTCAGTCGGAGTGTGCAGTCCAAATAGGTTTCCTGCCATCTTTGGTGAAGCAGCCCCAGGGCAGCTGGTCCATGACACTCCTTTCCCCTTCCACTCACAGGCCCTTTGAAGGCACAGTACCTGCATGGACATAGTCCATAATCCTACATAAATGTTCTCAACGACTTCTGCAGGGAGAGTTCCCATCTCATACCTTCTATTTCACATAACAGGGTCAGAAAGAATGCTTTCTAAATGATCACTCTGTACCTTGTCATGCAGTTGAGGGCTGCAATGATGGGGCCAGGAGAGGACTGGAAGGAATGAAGAAGAATGACCGAATATTTTTTTCAGTTGAATTGAAATCCCACCCTTGAGTGCCACAAGAAGGGAAATCAAAGGCTTAGTCCTTGGCTTACACAAACTCTCTTGGGGAATCTCTTTCCATAAGTTATTCCCCTTGAAATGATCAATACCTGGAAGGGAGATTAGAATCTGTGACTCCACTGTTCACATGTGGGAAAAACTGCCCTGGACCCATGGAAGGCTCACAGATAGACATTCAAGGCCTGCAAAGAAAATAGAGAACTATATTTAGAGGATAAAGTCCTGAGGGAGGCACTAGCTATTGGGGTGGGGTGGGGAGGACAGAAGGGGGTTAGAAGGACCTGGTATGGAGGAAGCATTTAAATTGTGCTTTGGAGAAAGTAGGGCTTCTAAAAGACCAAAATGATGAAAACACACGTGCCAGGATCGGGGGCCATCTGTGACTGTAAACATCGCACATGGACTTCCTTCCTCGGAATCCCCTACACTAAAATGGTGACCCTCATTGTTCATTCTCCAACCAGAAGCATAGAGAACTCTGTGTTTGACCCCAATGTGTTGGAATAAGGCCTTGTTGGCTCTCAATGTCCTTGGTGGCCCTAGGTTCTGAATATCAATTCTGGACAACTTGGCCTTGAGGCTGCAGAATCACAGTCTCTAAGCTGGATGGGGAGTCATCCGTCAACCATTTGTAACTGAACAGCTTGTACTGCATAACAGCAAAATGTCTTCTAACTGGCAATGGAGCCTGAGGATCTGATGACTCAAGGATGCTGGACCAGAGTTGAGTGAACATATAGAGGAGACAGCTAGCCCTTCCTTGTACTCTCTTTGCAGCTTCCAGGGAGGCAGAGCTGTGTTAAGTTGGTCCTGAGAGTCAGTGAGGAGAGGGGAAGAGCCCTATCTCCCACCTGGCCAAAGAAGCATATAGCCACCTCAGTATTGTGGTTTTTGTTCTTCCTTGATCTTAGGTAAATGAGTGTGTGTGTGTGTGTGTGTGTGTGTGTGTTCATCCTTCGTTGCCGAAGAAGACCACGCCATCAGAGAAATGATGACATGACTTGTATTTGACTTTGTTATGAGTGAGGGAGGGCTGTGCAGGTCACCAGCCTCACTTCTCTTCCAGAGCCATCTGAATTCAGTGACCAGATATTCATTGGGATGACTGGAGATGACCCAAGATGAGACAATTGGAGTTGTGACTTGCCCAAGGTCACACAGCTAGTAAGTGTCAAGGGTCTGAAGTGAGATTTGAACTCAGGTCTTCCTGACTCCTGCACTGGTGCTCTATCCAGTGCACCACCTAGCTGCCCCAGATGAATGAGTATTATGAGATGGAAGGCACAGGAGAATTTATGAGTTGGGGAGGACTTGAGGTCCCAACAAAGGTCTCATTGGAGCTGAATGGCTGTGGTCATAGTAATCACTGCATCAAAAGTGACCAGTCACAGTGGAAGCAGCCCATGTACTTTCACTGATAGGCACATGTCAGACATGGCCCTCAAGGTATATACTGTTTGTTAGTGTAGACACTTTCACAAGTGGTGAAGCTTCCTCAGCCTGTGATTTATTTGGTGACGAGTGCATAATCTGACTGTCAATCTTCCCAACACTATTCAGTCGGCTCCTGTTGGCCAACATCTTAGAATTTCCAGAAGACTTTAAGGGCTCTTTGGAACAATGGGGCAGGCTGCTGGAAGGCCTGGGTGAAAAACACCAAACATGGCAAGTTACATTCCATATGAGATTTTGATAAACATTTTAATCATTTGTTTTATTGTTTGCATGGTTAGTTTTTAGCCACTAAGTTTTGTTTTGAAGTAGACTTGTGCTTTCATCTACATAAGGAACTCACAGTGTGGAAACTCCCTCATCCATGCAGATAACCCCCAGCTCTGACTTAAAGTCAGAGAGTTGCCTGGGGCACTGACAAAATAAATGACTTGCCCAGAGTCACCTGCCCAGTGGAGAGCCCAAAACTGGACAGGAATCAAGATTTGTCCTACCCCTACAGCCACCTCACCATGCTGCCTCTTCCTGGCTCTTGTCATGTCTAAATCAGACTCCAAATTAGGGTCATTCAAAAGTCACCATTAAAGAATAATTGAATTATTGGAGGCAGTTGGGTAGCACAAAAAAATATACTGATGTTCAAGGAAAACTTGATTTTCGATCCCAGATCTGGCCCTTTGTAGCTGTGTGACTGGGAAGAGTTCAGTCCACCTCTCTGGGCCTCAGTTTGTTACTACATGAAATGGGTACTGTACAACTCACCCCAACTACCTCACAAGATAGTGACAGGGAGTGTGCTTCCTCCCCTTCCTCTCTGTCACCCCAAGAGCTCTGACATCTGAGGGATGCCTGGCATGTGACCAGCTGCTTTATCCAAGGCTGCCTCCAATTAGACTTCCCCTTGGCCTGTGTGCCTCAAAGCATCAATGAGTGGTCCAAGTTGTTAAGCTATTCCCAAATGTTTATACATGTTTTTCCTTTCTCTGAGGGGATTCTTTTGGTCACCACATAAATGGAACATTCCATCCTGGCCACTGGCAGCCTTGCTGAGTGGCCATATTCCCCCACCTTCATCCCCTCTTCTCTACTCCAGAAGGCAGGAGGTTGGGGAGCAGTAGCTTCCAGAAAGGCAAAGTTTCAAATCCTGAGGCTGGTGATCATTGACTTTCTTCCACAGCGACAGGGCTCTGACCTTGACTGAGAGGAATAAACATATTTTCCCACAGACAGTCTGGAATTTCAAGCAAGGATAAGCAACTTCAAGCTAGCGTTGTCTGTGAATTTTGTTCATTCAGTGAAGGGCACGAGAGGAAAAGGACAGCTAGGTGGTGCCTAGAGCCTTCAAACTCTTACTATCTGGGTGACCCTGGGAAAACCACTTAACCTTGTTTGACTCAGTTTCCTCATCTGTAAAAATGAACTAGAAGAAGAAATGGCAAGCCAATCCAGTATCCAAAAAATCCTAAATGAGGTCACAGAAAGTCAGACATAAATGAAAAGAGTGAACAACACATGAGAGGAAGAAACAGCTATTTCAGCAAGTTACACTGGAAAGACCACTAGATGTGGAGAGGACCTTAGTTGACTCTCTTTAATTAAAGAATGACAGGTGAGTTATTGGAGACAATGCGGAAGGGTCGGAAGAGCCCCAGACTCAGGACCTGCCTTTGAACTCCAGTCCAAGTGAATCCTCAGCTTTCTCCTTTGTCAAAGAAAAGACCAGGACCCACTGACCCCTCAGACCAGACACGAGAAAGACACTGGTCCGTGTACCAGGATTCCGCTACATCCTTCTTAAAGTGCCTTCTGACCCTTGGGCTGGGGTCAGAGGGCTTAGCTTAAGCCTGACTCGACTGGTGCTGAGCCCCTGTTGAGTCTGTGAGAGAACAACATTAATTTCCACTTTTACTAACTCCCCCTTTGGCAAACACTTCTCCCCTGAGCCTGCTTTTAGGGCTGTTCTGGTTCCCCTCAAAGGAAAAAGGAATAAATTGCAAGCAGCATTTTATGGATAGTCTCTGAATCAAGAAATGCCTTTGCCCCAGGATCTGCTTCCCTGCAATGGGGAGTCCATCAATCTTGGGTGGGACCCACATTCCGACCATGGCTACAAGGTCTGCAATGGAAATACAGCCTTCTCTGGAGCTGCAGGCCCCAGAATGCTGTCCAAGTCCCAGTTCCTAATTTATACCTGACACCTGAGCCATGCCCTGGCTGCTTGTTTGTGCCTCCCAATGCTTTCTGTATACCAGACGCTGCACTGTCCCCAGGGGATAGGGTAACACAAACTTAGGTTCAAGGATTTTAACCTGGGGGGAGGGGAAGAAGGGGAGGGAAAGAAGGAAAGGAAGAAGGTTTTCTAGTTTGTACACAGGGAAGTAAATCCAAAATAATTTCAAGAGGGTCCTAAAAGATGAAGAGGTCAGGAGAGGCTTCGTGTAGTAGTAGTTTCTAAACTGAGCCTGGGGATGGGAGAGGGAATGAATTCCAAGGATGGATAATAGCATGTACAAAGGCCTAGAGATGGGAGATGATGCATTGTGTTCCAGCAATAGTTTGCAGGTCATTTTGGCTAAAGCCCAGATATATGAAATAAAGGAAAATAAAATGAGTTTGGAGATGTCAGTGGAATCCAGTCTGGGAAGGGTTTGAGATGCCAGGCTGAGGAAGTGCTCCCCTTTTCCCCCAGAGGCAAAAGGGAGCCCCTGTAGATGTTTTGACTGAGTAACGTTTTTGCTATTGTTTAGTCAATTCAGTCACGTCCAACACTTCATGACCCCACTTGGGGTTTTCTTGTCAATAATACTGAAGGGGTTTGCCATTTCCTTCTCCAACTCATTTGACAGATGAGGAAACTGAAGCAAGCAAGGTGAAATGACTTGCCCAGGGTCACATAGCCAGCATATGTCAAAGACTGGATTTGACTTCAAGTCTTCCTGACTCCAGGTCCAATACTTTATCCACTGTGCCACCCAGCTGCTCTAGAGAGTAGTACACTATATCTTTATTTTAGGAATTTCCATTTGACAGTTCTGTGAAGGATGGGTTAGAGGGAGGACAGAGGAGTGTCAGGGACCTCAGTTAGGTGGCCTGAAGAGGGACTGGTGGCTGAATGAATGGACAGTAGAAGCAGGTGAGAGATGACCAGGAGATATTTCCACAAGATTGGCCAACTGGTGGGAAATAGGATAAGGGAAAGAGAGAAATTGAGTCTGACTCCCAGATTGCAAAGAAAAGTGATTAGAAGGATGGTGGACCCATTAATGGGTGAGGACATTTGGAGGGAGAAGGTGTTGGGATGGAGCAGAGACAACAAGCTGTTTTAGAAATACTGGACTTGAGGCGCTCAAGGACATTGAGGTCCAGATGCTGAATCTGAAGCAGAGCATCTAACAGGCAGAACCACTCACAGGAGATTGAAATTCTGGAAAGAGAAGAGGGCTAGATCTGGGAGTCACTGGATGGGTAGGACATTGGGCTAGAGCTCAAAAGAACCTCCTGGGTGGGAGGAATGAATTCTCTATGAAATGAAATTACTTTTCCAAGGTCAAAATAGGTACTGTTAGAAGTGGGATTTGAAACCAACCTCATCGACATAGAGACAATAAGAGCTATTATTACAGCTAGCCTTCCTAGAATACTTGAAGGTGTATAAAGGGTTTTACATACGCTATCTAATTTGATTTTCACTAAACCCTGTACTGTAGTTGCTATTTTATCCTAATTTTACTGATGGAGAAACTGAGACTGCATGAAGTGACTTCCCCAGGGTCACACAGGTAGGAAGTTTCTCAGGAAAGATTTGAACTCAATTTCCTAACTTCAAGGATTCTCACTCTCTCCATAGCTGCCAGGGATGCTAGCTGAATCTACAGCAACTGGTGGCATCAAAAGAAAAGAGGATCTGGGAAAGAAGCAGGCAAAGTCTTGGGGTATGCCCATAGTTAACGAGTGAGAGAAGGCAACAATCGAGTAAAAGAGACTGAGAACAAGCTGCCACAGCTGGGAGAAGCAAGAGGAAGCCGAGGGACCAGGAAATATCCAGGAGAAAGGAGTGGTGATCAGCTTCCAAAGCTACAGAGAGATCAAATAGAAAGTTAGTGTGTGTGTATGTGTGTGTATGTGTATGTGTGTGTGTGTGTCGTGTGTATGTGTCATGAGCGTGTGCATGTGTGTGTGTGTGTGTGTAGTAGGGAGAGACTGTATTAGCTTTCCTGCCAGAAGCACCCACAAACTTCCTGCCTCTGTTTCTCAATACCCTGTAATCCCTTCAAAGTTCTCATCTGGCTTCACCATAATTCCTAATCCCGACCCTGGGCTTCCTTCCTGTTCTACTTAGCGCTCTCTTCTTGATTCTGCCATTGCGTTGATTTGGACTCTAGTCCTTGGCTAGGTTTGGTGACTTCCTTTTTCTCCCACACACCTATTCCCCCATTCTCTAATGACTCACATTAAGATCCTTGTCTACCCTCCCACCCCCATGGGTCTAGACTTTGTTCATGCTCCTTCCCCAGCTGGCTACAGTGATGGCTGAAGATGGACTATGGGTGCTCTGGGCTTGGCTGACCTTTGTTGCATCTATGCTAGTTGTGACCACATCTTGAGATCCTCAGTGGTAGGACTCTGCTAAATAAGAGAAAAGAGTTGGAATGAATTAAGTATCTTTACTTATATCACTGCACGGTGATTTCAAGGTGAGGGAGGCATGAAGGTATAAGCAATATATACAAAACACACAAATGATAATACCTGTTTCATATAATAATTCAATACAGTGTAATTTAAACTAATTTATTATATACATACATACACACACAAACACACATTCTCATGTGGGCCTCACAAGAAGCAAACTGTTATTATTATTTTAACTTTACATATGAGGAAACTGAGGCTGAGATTAAGTGACTTGCCAAGAGTTACATGGCTACCAAATGTATCTGAATCAGAATTCAAACTCTCTCTCTTTAGTTCTTTTAATCTCCTTAGGGAAAAAAATATGGAATCAGAGCACAGGAGAGTTGGATATGAAGATACTGTTTGCTGACAGACTGATTTTTCATTGGCCTTTATTTCATTCAATTTATGAACTATATATTATTTACATACAAGGTGCAAGGAACTGTGGTTCTTTCTGGGGATACAAAGATAAAAAGCTAAAGCTAAAGGCAAAGATAAAAGCTGAAAGAATGTGTGTTCTACTTACTGGAGGGATACAGGATACACACAGAAAAATAAAGACAGCATGTATACAGAATGAATTCAAAGGAATTTCAAGAGATATTACAGGCACTTACAACTGGGAGAAATGAGGCCAGCTCTTGTGAAGGAGGGAGCAATTGCACTGGGCTTTCATCTGAAAAGGCAATGGAGAAACCCCACCTCTGATAGCTACTTATTATATATGTATCCTTATTTAAATTATATTACTGTCCTGGATTTCACTCTACTTCCTCATCTGTAAAATGGGCAGTATGGACTGGGCTGAGATCTCTTTCTTCTCTGAATCTATAATCCTTAGTAGACTGGGGAGAGTGGCCAATGAGGGCCCAGTCCTCAGATCATGTCCATATTTGTCCTTCCTGGTGGGTTATAGAGAGCATTCCAAGATGGTGCTTGACTAGATCCAACCCAACCACTGGTGGAAACATGGGGTGTCTGCTCCTCTCCATGAGTCTATGAGGGGCTGGTATGGGACAGCGACCTGATGATGGCTAAGAGGCCAGAAGGACCGCTGACTTCAAAGACTGAGGAAGCATATCCTCTACTGAATCGGTAGCTTCTTTTCTTTACTGATTGACAAATGAGGAAGAATCATAACAAGGGAGGATGGTTGCTCTAGTTCCTTACTGCACACTGTGTTCCTTTGAGGATGTGTCCCTTTGCCTCTCTTGTGTTTATTCTGATCTCATCTTAGACAAGTGACTAGTCCAAGAGGAAAACACGGGTGACTAGGAGATCCACCAGGGCCCTCAGAGGTCTCACTGGCAGCCAGAATCAGAGTTAGAGTCCACTGGAGACTGACAAAGACTGACTTTCAATGGAGATGGACAGTCAGCCTACCAAGGATGGTGACAGCTTCATGGACCACGATCCCTCACAACGTAAAGACATTCTGGCTACAGATGCTAAAAAAAGGACTAATTACCAGGATATAGTGGAGACCTACACCTGGAGAGAACTTCAGGAAGGCTTCAGGAAGGAATTCTAGGGCCAAGAATCCCTTCACTACACATAGGCCTTAGTATTTGACTAGATCTGAGCCCACTCTCTTCAGGAAACTTGTGGTGCAAGAGGAAAGTCCATTCCAATGACCACCTTCTTACTCTACCTCCTCACTAAATCCCTTTTCTTCAAGCTGATTGAGTTCTCCCAATGGATGGATCATGAAAATCACAGTGGGTGGGGGATGAGGAGCTCCTGTGTTAGAGATCCCAGTACAGCCTTCTAGGAAGTTTGGAGGAGACCAGCAGTCAGGAGCCCTGAGGGATCCATCCTGTCAGTGTGAGTGGGGATGGGAAAGTGAGGCTGGGGCAGGACAGAGGCTATACTCAAGTCCTGCTTTTTTTTTTTAATGTTGGCCAGTGACAGGAACAGGAATTCCCACTGATGCCAGGAGAGAAAAGATGATGATCCCTCCCATTTAGTGAGACTGATGCCTGAGAAGTTAAATTCTCTTCTTCCCCAAAGCAGCTCCTATTTGCACAACTTGCCCCTTCCCCAACGTTTCCCCCTCTGGAATTTCCCTAGACCATCTCTTGATCTCAGAAGTCTCTTGAAATTTTCCCTTAATTGTTAAACCAGAATGGGTGAAGGCAAACACCGGTTTGTGGGAGTGAAGGGAGGAAAGCCTGGCAGGGAGATTTCCATCTGAAATTGTGCCTGGAGGCCTTTCCTTTTTTCTCTTCAGAGTCTCACAAAGGCCGACAGCAAATCATTACAGCTCCAGCCTTCCCAGTTTCCACGCTAATTTAACTCAGGCCATTTCCTCTGCTCTGAAAGGGATGGAGGGATGGAGTTTCCAGAGTCAAAGGGAGGCTGAAAATGATATCAGCATTTTTATGACCTTTCCTCTCCTTGGCAGCAGAGGTGAGAGGGAGAATTCAGTGGGAATGGACGACTGAAGGTGGGGAGTGCAGGGCTCAGGCTTCCCTGTTTCCCAGCTCTCTTTTCCTCACTTCCGCAGTTTCAGGATCTTTAAGCACTGTCATATTTGATCATATTTAGGCCTGTACTAGTGAAAGCCCTTTGATCTGAGCTAGGCCATGTGATGTTTAAGATGGTTCTTTTGGGGACAGCAACATTTGTTCTGGCATTGTTGCCAGGGGACCTCCACTCTTCCTGAAGCTGCCCCCTACTACCTAGGTACCCTTGGGTAAAGCCCTTCTTTTGGAGGGATTGGGACCAGGTGGTCTCTAAGATTCTTTCCAACTGTGAATGGGTCATTTTATGATCCACTAGAGGGCTCCCTCCTTCCCCCAGTAACATGAAGACAAGTTCCAAAAGATACTCTGGCCACTCTACAGTGATACTACCTCTTTTCCATGGGAAAATTCAATACAATTCAATTTAACACACATTTATGAATTCCCTACTATGTACTAAACATTGTATTAAGTCCCAGGGATTAAAAAAAGACAAAAATGGAATAATCCCTGTCCTCAAAGACTATGTATCACTATAAGGTAGGGAGGAGTATTATGAGAACACAAAGACATAAATGCAATTATATAGCAAAGTAGTAGGAAACATTTCAAGGGTGGAGGAAACAATCACAGCTGGGACTATTAAGGAAGCTCTGTCATGAGAGGTCATGTTTGAGGTCCCTACCATCACATTTGGAAACTAATAGCCATTTCTTAAGATGGCAATCCCTCCCATGTAGTGAGACTGATGCTTGAGAAGTGAAATTCTCCTCTTCTTCCCCAAAGCAGCTCCTATTTGCACAACTTTCCCCTTCCCCAAATTTTCCCTCTCTGGAATTTCCCTAGACCATCTCTTTCCTAGCCCAGGCAATCATTCAAAAGTTAATTGCCCAGAAAACGAAGCAGAAGATGCCTGTTTTGTTTATAATTCTGAATTTGTGTGGACTTTCTCTTTTCCCCAGGATTCTGATCATTCTCTACCTCGAAGTGTGTTTTTGTCTGGCCTTTTTGGAATGTGTGGGGGAAAAAAGGGGGATCAAGGTGATTCATGTCATCCAATCAGGAAATGTTTCACACTAGGAAAACAAACAAAAACCTTATTCCCTTGAGTAAAGGAAACTAAATCATCTTGTGATCTTGTCTCCAAAATCAATTATAAGGGTTTTCTGGGACTAAATAGAGTCCTTGATGCATTGCACTTCACTAGAGGCCACTATTCAAACTGACAGTAATTCACTAATGTAGGCTCTTTGGGGTTTAGTAGATGGTCTCCAAAATGTCCTGGAAAGAAAACCCATTTTACTACAACTGAAGATACAACTCAATAAAAGATTTAAGTTTTTCCATTGTTATAAGCCAAGCCAAGACAATTGATACCCAGAAAGGTGTATCTCTATATGACAAGGGGGCTTCTGAATATCAGGTTATCATGGGTACTTATAGAACACAGAAAACCTATGGTCATTCTGGATTCACAACTAGTCAGCACCTATTGGGGAAGGGGAGCAGAGACTTTATAATCTGCTACTCTATCCAAGTTAGATTGGACCCTGTCTCTTGCTTGTCATTGTGCAAGACTTGGGATATTGAAAAGATTAGAGGTGGCTGTTTAATGATGAAATGGAAAACTCATATGAAGGGAGGGAAAGCATAGTTCCCTCCCTGTCCTGTCCCCATCACCACAAAGACTTCTAGTGACATCATCCCTTTGGTTCATCTAACTATGAGCTTTTTCTTCTTTTGTCACCAAAACCCCACAACCCAGGCAAAAGAAACAACTTTGTGTCTGCCCCCACCTTCCAGTGGACAAAGTATTCAAAGATCCAGGTCCTAGTCCTGATTCTACCATTAGTCAGCGATGTCATTTTGGGAAAGTAATTTCATTTCTCTGGGCCTCAGATTCCTAATATGTGGAACATAAGTTTGATGGAACCTTTAGTTTTAAATGCCATGGAATCTCAGAGTTGGAACTCTGGAGTCCAACTGAACCTGACCAAAAATCCCTGCTACAAAATCCAGGAAAAATGATGATCCAGAGGCTAATTTAAGAGCTTCCATGATGGGAAACTTACTAGTCTGTGTCAGCCAGACCATTCATTTTCCTTTGAAACGTTTCCAGTTATTGAAATGTTTTTCATTACAAGGTGAAATCTACTTATTTCCAATTTCCACTCAGTGCCCCTAGCACTGACCTCTGGGGACAAGCAAAGTAAGCCTAATTTGTCTTCAGTGAGAGTCTTTCAAGTACTTGAAAGATCTGTAAGGAAGGGGTGATTCCTGCCCCTCCCATTAGTTGATATAGTCATCTATAGATGATGGAGTTTAATGCAATATAATACAAGGTATTAAACTAGTTGGGAATTGTGGCCATGTCTTTATGAAATATAAACATCAGAATAGTATAAGGAGAGAAGCTGAGCAAACAAATTAACCATCCCTCCCTCCCCTCCCCCCCCCCAACTTTAGTCACCAAGCCCTGGAGAACCTAGGAGAGTCCAAGCTCCAGTGCAGGAAGAGGGGGAGGGGAAAGGGAGAAGATTAGGTTGCTTCCCCTCTCCATTTCTATTGGCCATGGTGTTTACCAGATTAGCCCATCCAGAAGTTGGAGCATTTGCCAGTTTGAGAGAGTCTGAATCTGAGATACAAACTTCAGACAGATAAGGACACAGAAAGAAAATCACTTGAGGGGGGGAAATTTTTTTGAGAAACAAGACTTCTGGCAGAAGAGAAGAGAGCCAGGCAGCTATGGACAGGCATAGACCCTGGGAAGCTGCAAAGCAAAAAAGAAATCTTTGCAAGTTACTTTGCAGATTTTAAAGCAGTAGATTAATGTCAGCTACTTCTCTGAAGATTCCAAGGCTGACCTCTTTCCTCTAAGAGGTTCTTTATAGGGATTAAGGTCCTCATATTATAGCAAAGAAAATTTAGACAAAGAACTTAAGTGAGTTGCCAATGGTCACACAGGCAGTCACTGTCAGAGGTAGGATGTCAGAAAGGCACTGTCAGAGGTTCTGAACCTCTTGACTCCAAATGCATTGCACTAACCTCCTCCCTATCCTGCCCATGATGCTGTTAGATCTGTCCGTCTCAACTTCACAGCACTCTTTCCAGGTGGGATTATAAGAATCAGAGGGGATTTACCCTGGGGGAGGGCAGAGGCATTCATCCTGTGAGGCCTCAGGGGCCCTCCTGGGAACACCACCCTTTAGGTGAGCAACCACTTTAATATCTTATGAATTTTAGTGCTGTGGAAAGGACCCAACTGCAAACTGTGAAATCATCAGAAAACCCTGACCCCTGGAAACCAAGTAAAGGAATACCTGTTTAGGTAATTGCAGGCCTTTTGGCAAATACATTTTCCTTGCCCCAAGCCCAACCCTCTTCCATCATACAAAGGAGCCCTGTGGAAGGAAAGCTCAGCAGTCAGACCCATTAAGTGGCCTGAGCCTTCTTTTCCACAATTCTAGTCTTTCAACAGGGCCAGCCTCACGAGTGGTTAAGAGGACTCCAATGCTTAATGAAACTTTTTTATGACTATTTGTTTAACAGATACACAGTTGTGCTTGCTGGAGCAAGGTCATTTTAAAAATGGTTTTCTTATTGGTGATATACAATTGATTATCACAGTTGTGTTTTTATTTATATTTTTGCCTGTATAAATCACATGTGTGATTACACATGGAAAACCCCATTGTGACAGATTTGTTCTCTCAATAGGCTTAATGTTTTTTTCTACAAAACACTAAGCCATGTTCTACATGGGTTCCTGTGACATTTTTTAAAATAAAGCTCCAAGACTAAGAGTTTGTATTTGGAGAGAGTCTTAGAAGGATTTTCATTGGGTAAGTATTCTTTTCTTTATTGAATAGAGTCACAGAAGAGATACTAATTACAGCCAATTGAAATTCTAAAAGTTTGTTCAAGGAGAGCTGTCATTAAACCTGTTATTTTGTGTAGAAAGAAGAGACTTCTAATGGGAGAAACAAAGTTACGTTAGACTTGTCCAAGATCGCACAATCCTTGAGAAATAGAAAAAGAGATCCCAGATTCTTCAACCTCATCCTCACACCTACATCAGTCTTGCAAATAGCTCTTGTCCAGGGTTAGTGAGAAACTTGGGATTCTAGATTCAGAACCGAAGAATGGACTTGGGATCACTGGGCCAATGATTTAGAGTTGGAAAGTTCTCTGGACACCATCCTATGCAACCCCCTCATTTTACATGTGAGGCAGAGAGTTCCTGTCACAAAGGTACAAAGGGACTGAACTGAGACTGGAACCTCAGCTCCCTGAGACTAAATACAGCATTCTTTGGAATATATCAACCTCCCTCTCTGATACATGTTCATAAAACATAGGAGAGCTGATTTCTCTTTTGTTATTTGAAAAGGCAAAGCAAATCTATTATATATGTTATATACTATTATATCACTCACATATATGATTTATATCACATGATAATATATTGCACACACACTCTCTCACATACACACACACACATACACACACACACACACACACCTCACACCACTGTAGCAGTCTAACTCCAGGTCTGGGGCTGTAGCAGCTGTGTGCTCTGTGTCCTCATGGAGAAGGATTCTCCAGTAACCCTCTGTGAGCTTTAGTTTCTTCCCCTGGCAGATGAAGATGCTAGTAGTGGCCATGGGTACTTCCTAGGGCTTTGGTGAGGCACAAATGTTGATGACTGTAATGTGCCTTGCCAACCTGGAGATGTTCTATGAAATCAGTAAACACCTGCTGGATACTGGGGCTACCCAAGAGAGTGACCTCAGGGGAATTCATTGTGCAGCAGTAGCCACAGCAATTCTTGAGGTGTCCCCTGTGTTACGGAGTTGCTATAATCTGTATAGATGGAGGGATGACCTTCAACATTAGCCAAATTACAAATACTTGAGGCATCACCATACTGAAATGCACAGAGCACTGTGCTGGGCACAGAGATGAGATGCTGAAATAGCTCCAATCAGCTTTCTAATGAGGTTAATGGAATACTCTTCTCTCCATTGGTAGAGAACGTAGTCTTTGTTTCTGTCCTCCTTTTGCATAGGGACAATTTTCCGAACCTCCCCAGTGATGCATCATTCCCTACCCTGTTAATTCTCACCACCCACCCTAGAGATCATGTGCTGGAGGAGTTGCCACCCTGGAGCCTTGATTTCCTGGCTGGGGACCTCCTACCTCTCTGTGAATGCTGCTTTAGGAGAGTCATGGCCATGTTTCACATCTCTCCTTCATCTCCAGCCACCTTCTTCACCACCAACTCCTGGACCTCCAGCAACCTCCTGAGTTCCCGCTCTCCTCCTCCTCCTCCTCCACTTCTGGATCTGTGGGCCAACCCACCTTTACTCTTCCATGGATGGTGTTGATCAGCTTCCCTGTGACTGTACTTACGGTCCCTGAAACTTCCTGGGTCAGATTATCTTTCCCTGACCACCACTCCCCAATGCATATCTCCCCAATTGGTATGTGAGGTCCTTAAAAGCAAGAACTGTCCTTGATTTTATATTTGTGTACTTTATTAACTTTTTAGGGGGTATCCTTATCCTGACTCCAAATTTCACTAGTAAGTCAGTTCCCCAGAGGTCTGGTTAGCTAAAGGTTTGGGGGATCCCCCTGAGAGAGAAAGGAAGTCTTTCTAATGGTGTTGATTGGACCGCTGTTGCGTGTTTTCCTCAATATCAACCATCAGCTATGGTTACTATTGCCCCCTTATGGCTGATTGGTGTAGGAGCTAAAGTTACAAGGATTTACCCCTGACCCTCTATAAGAGGCACATTCATTCTCCCATCTACTCCATTGGGAAGGCTGAGCTCCAACTCAAGTCAGTAGCTATAAAACCTCTTTCTGTTCACTCCTGAATTTGGCACACTTGCTAAATGATTAGTTTTCTTGCTGCAGGGCATGGCATCAATGTACTCCTGCCTTGAGTCAGGTCATTTACTT
Organism: Bettongia penicillata ogilbyi; assembly: GCA_023548195.1. NCBI lineage: Eukaryota > Metazoa > Chordata > Mammalia > Diprotodontia > Potoroidae > Bettongia > Bettongia penicillata. Next base: position 8,046,517 of record JAJHZJ010000134.1, on the reverse strand, counting down.
CTTTGAGTGTCTGATGATCTCTGGTGTGGAACCCAGATTCTAGTTCTCTGGTGGATTGTTCTCCAAACTTTCAAAGTTTACAAGTTCATAGCTGCCTCCAACTCTACTTTACCTAAGAAGAGACACAACAGAGACAGAAGTGACAGCAGGGCTATATACTCATGGATGACAGGGAACCAAAAGTCTTTCCCCACCTGGAGACCTACTCTGGCTCCTCCTCCTCTTCCTCCTTCTCCTCCTCCCTATAAGTCAACCAGCAGACTGACTTGGCCAGCTAAGGGCTTTTGTGGACACATCATCAGTCAGTGATATGTACGTGATCTCAACTGAATCTCAAGAAACCAATGAGTTTGGTGCTATTATGATCTCCATTTTATAGATGATCATTCCATCACAGATTTAGAACTGGGAGGGGCTATGGGAGTCATCATATTCAACCCTTTCATTTTATAGATGGGAACCTGACTGTTAAGTTTGCACCACTAAAATCACAGTCTTCCCCTACCCCATAATGAGGTAGCAGAACAGGATTTTAGTGGAAGTTAGCTTCAACTTACTTTTTTTTAAAGTTTATGAGAATGATGAGCTCGAGAATCTTGTTCTGATTCTCCAGTACCCAGGAAGAAAAGGAGTGTGCTATTTACAAAACTGGTGTAAAATGATGCCTCTTTTTTGCTTTGTTTGGTGGGAATCTTAAATAGTGATCCTTGAAGGATTCCCTGTAGGAAATCTGGTGCAAGACAGTCTAAGATTTCAAGTCAGGGAACCTGAGTTCAAATCCTCCCTCTTCCACCTGTATGACCTTACACAGATGACTTCCCCTCTCTAGGCCTCAGTTTTCTCATCTGTAAAATGAGGGAGGGTCAATGTAGGTGACTATAACATCTTCCAGCTCTAGCCCTCTGCCTCATTTTGATCCAAGTTTTGGGGAACATGGATAGTCCCTTGTTGCGGAACTTTTCTCTATAGCATATTTCCTAGATATCGAAGGCACGCCTGCAGCAGCCCGTTCCATTCAGAACCTCCATGTGGATCAGAAGGCTGCTTTTTTGAACACAAGCCCTGAGGAAACCATATCTAGATTGAATGGCAAGTAGTCAATAGAGGATATGCCATGTGGGGGATAGATAGGAAACACCTGTACTTGAGGTGTTAAGACTGGGGAAGCATGGGATTTCTGTTGGTGCATTTTCTCTCTGTCCCTTCAAATTCAATATAGGAGAAATTAAGTGCCTCATCAAACTTAGAGCTACCAAAGCCAACATATAAACGGTAGGATTTTAGAAATATTTAATAGTCGGGTGAGTCTGGAGCCTAGCCAACATTTGGGCTCAATGGACAATGGAGGCAGTGTATACATACAACCCCATCAGCTTAGAAAACTAATGGCCACAAGACTAACTTTCCACATTGCACTGGGCCTGGCAATTGGATCAAGTCAAAGTGAAAGGAGATCAAGGTTAGGCCCCCAGGGGGAGGGGAAATGGTTGTGGATGGGGTCTAACCTGCTGAACACTCTTTGCCTGCCTCTGGACATCAGCTACACAAAGTCAGCCTGTCGTCACGAGGGGGTTCCACCATGAAGGATGTGGTGGGGGATGCAGCGAGCCCAGGCAAGGGGTGGGAGGCTGTGTGTGCAGAAGTGGAAACAAGACCAGGATCCAGAGAGCAGGGACGTGTGGAAATCTGACACAAATGCGAATGCTTTCCCCTGTAAATCACCTTGGTCCTTGCAGTTGAAATTCGTCCGGGGACTTCCAACCCTGCATGCCTCGTAGATGGGAAGGGAGACCAAGCTGCTTCTTGTTTCAAAAGTAACAAGTCATAATTCTTTCTCCATGCTCCAGCCAGCCCAGTCACAGTAGGAGTTTTGAAAATGCAGTCAAGAGGTTGTGTGGGTCTCTGATGACCTTCCACCTTGAAAGTTTGGCTGGATTACGTAAAACCAAGCCTTAACACATATTTGTCAGGGTTGTCCAAGTTCTAGCTTCTTTTGCTTTACAGAAATCTTGGAAAAATGAGGACTCTAACAAAACATGCCTGCCATTGTTGGTCTCAGTTCTGCTTCAACTTCTTTTGGGAGTCCCAGGGTTCCTTAGCTCATCCATGGGACCACTGTCCTCAACATGCCTTCCTGTCAATATTCTTGCTCATGTTTTCCCACAAATCTTCATTAGGGTGTCATCCCCAAGGTACTGGAGATCTTCCTTGTGTGATTATCCACTTTGAAGATACTGGTTCAGGATTTAGGATTTCCTATAGCCTTCAGGATTCCCTTTCCCAGCCATAACCATCTTTCATGACTTCTAACGTACAGGTCATCATGAATGACATGACATGGTTTGCTTACATCTCCTGTGCCTCTCTCCACGGCCCTTTAAAGTACCTTAAACTATGAGATCACAGCATTTCATAATTCACAGGCATTCAGCCTCTGGGATGTCAAAACGCTGGATGTTGGAGAGGAATGGCAGATTGGGAACATCCACAGTGTTGTATGGCTTTCCATGTATAGTCCAACTGCTACGGGGCCCCACTTACTGACCATCTGCAGTCTCTGTGACAGAGAATCTTGGAAAAGTTTGCCTTTTATCATCTCAAATTTTCCTCTAGAATATCCTTGAGCATATGTAGCATATCTACCTTGCTCTAGGCTTAATTCCTCAACCTACCTTCACTGACAGGTATCCAGATCCCGGCTCCTGTTTCATATCCTTTCGGGATTCTGTGGCAGCCTCTCAAGGGCTTTGTGGTTCTTCTAATGTAATTTCTTTGGGCCCCCATACAGTGTATAATCGCCATTTAACATCTTATCAATACCTTCTAACCAGTGATGAGCACTAATCATTTTGATTATCTGACATCTGTTTTGATTGATAATTAATCAACATGAATTCGCTTTTACAAGGGGATATCTACTGAAAAGAGATGGCAATCACCTATACACCAATTATTCCTCAACTGGGCACGTTCTTCTCTCTGGAGAGAGGATTCAAAGTCAAGGTGGTAGCTACAAAGAACCTCTCTGAGTCAGTTAGCCAGTAAATCAGTCAGTGAGTATTTATCAAGTGATTACAATTGCCAGGCACTATGTTCAGTGTTGAAAATACAAAGAAAAGCAATTGGTCAAAAAACAAAGTTAATAAAACAATCTCCATCTCAAGAAACTCACATTTGAATGGGGAAGACATGATCTAAATAACTAGGCCCAGACTAGTTGTATACAGAGAAGGTGAAGGTAATCTGAAAACCTGGATCACCAGGAAAGGCCTCCTGCAGAAGAAGGGACTTGAGCTAAGCCTTGAAGGAAACTGGGACGAGGGGGAAGAGACTCCAGGCGGGGGTGGTGGTCATCACAAAGTCATGGAGATGGAGGGTCATGGAGGGTGAGGATAGCTGGATCCAAGGGCCATAGAGGATAGGAAGGTATAATGAGGCTAGAAAGATTGGGAAAGGTTTGAAATTCCCAACAAAGGATTTTATGTTTGACACCGAGGGTAACAGGTGGAGCTCGTTGAGCAGAGGAATGAAATCATTAGATCTTTGCAAGGCACTAGCAACTGAGAGGAATTGGAAAAGCCTCATGTAGAAGGTGGCCTTTTGAGGGGACCTAAGAAGGCACCTGGAGATTCTTGTCGATGAGCTTAAGAGGCAACATTCTCAGAAATGGGTGCAACCTTCCAGCTCTTACATTGTGTGATATCATTGGCAGTTCAGTAGGGCTGCTGTGTATTAGTAGAACCCAATTACAGATCCAGTCTCAATCCTTTCTTGACCAAATGCTAAACTGTTTTTCTTTCAAAGAAATGATTGACATTATTTTGGTGATATGTAGGCTGGCATTCTGGAAACAGTTTGGGGTGGGGGATAGAGACTTGAACTTGAAGGCAGGGAAACTCATTTCTCATTCTTCCTATGTCTTTTACTGACTGGGACCCACTCCAAGTCATTTCATCTCTCTAAGCCTCAGTTTCTTGCTGTGCCAAAGGCCTGCCAAATGCCTGCCTCAGTGGATTGTTTGAAGGCACAAACAATATTCTGCCCAGAGCTGTGTACATTTTGAAGAACCAGATAAATATCAATTTAAGAAAAGAAAAGAAAAAACTTAAACAAACTGAGCAATCCAACATATCCTGTCCCCCTTTGCTTTCATATTTATGTTTAATACTGAAGGTTTGGGGGAAATGCTACATTTTTTATGACTCTGAAATACTAACTTCTTTTTCTCCCATGTAAGATGTAATCACATCTTATTTATTGCCCTGAGTATTAACACTCAGAGTTCATTACAGGATTTTCTCAAGGGCTCATAGAGCATGAGGGACTGAGAAATATAGCTTAGGGACATAATGCATTTGGCAGGATAGAAAGAGCTTATATTAACATTCCAATACCATAGGGCAGAGTAACCAAATATTAGCAGTTATTCAAAAGGAGAATGTCAGCTCCAAAGCCAATAAGTCTTCTTTGTTTCAGTGTCACTTGGTTTTAGATTTGGGACCCATAGCTGCCACAATGCCAGTTTTACATTGTTGAGGTTGAAGGGAATACAGTTATTCCCCACCCCACCCCCATTCTTGATTCCTTAAACTTGTATTCTCCACTGTCTCCACTGTCCCTAAGCATGTTCAGGGGAGAACTGTCATGGTGTCATAACTTAGTGTGGCTTGCCCACCATTGGGCAACTTTTCTCAATGATGGAGGATGGAATTCAGCTGTGAAAGTCTGATCACATCACTCCACTAATTCCACTGTTTTTTTTATCACCTCTAGAATCAAATAGAAAAGCTCTCTATTTGGAATCCACTGTTTTTCAGAACCTAGCTCCTTCCCACCTTTCCAGTCCTCTCACTGCTTAATCCCCAAACACATTCAGGTATACAGGGACACTGACTTCCTTGCTGTGTCTCTTGCAAGTCTCCATCTCCAGACTTTGAGCATTATTCCAAGCTGTTCCCTTCCTAGAGTCCTCTTCCTCCTTATCTCTGCCTCCTGGTTTCTTTCAAGTCCCTGCTAAAATCCTATCTCCTATAAGAAGTTTCTTCTGATGCCTCTGGATGTTGGTGCCATCCCTTTGTTGATTATCTCCTGTATAAAGCTTGTTTGTACCTAGCTGTGGTGCTAGAGAAGACTTTGGAGGGCCCCTTGAATAGCAAGAAGAGTAAATCAGTTAACACAGAAGTTAATTAAGACTACTCACTGGAAGGACAAATATGGGAGCTGGAGCTTAAATACTTTGGTCATGTAACAAGAAGACAGGAGTTATTGGTAAAGAACCTCATGTTGGGAAAGATTAAAGGCAAAAGGAGAAGCAGAGGATGAGATGAATAGATTGTGTCATGGAAGAAAGGAACATGAAATTGGACAGACTTTGGGAGTTGGAGTAGGATGAGAGGACCTGCTGTGCGATGGTCACAGAGTCATGCATGATTGAACACATGAGCAACAATCTCATTGTTTGCCTGTGGTCTCCTCCGTTAGACTGTGACCTTTGCCTTTCTTTGTCTGCCCTGTGCTTAGTCTAGCGCCTGGTATATGTCAGGTACTTTATAAATACGTATTGACTTACTAAATCTATGTCTAGCAACCCTAAATATAGTTAGAATCAATTGTTCTTCACATGTCTGGTCAAATTCACTTGTGAATCCACCCGGCCCTGGGAATTTTTTCTTAGAGAGCTCATTAATGGCATTTTAAATATCTCTTTTCACCTTCATTTGTGATTAATTCATCCTTTTCATTTTTATATTACTAATTTGGTTTTCTTTTTTTAAACCAAATTAACCAATAGCTTCTCTATTTTACTGTTTTATTTTTCATGAAACAAGCTCTTAGGACATTAACTCAATGTTTTTCTTAGATTTAATTTTATTAATCTCTCCTTTGATTTTCAGGATTTCCAATTTAATGTTTAATTGGAAATTTTCAATTGGCTCTTTTTCTAGTTATTTTTAGTTGCACAGCCAATTCACTGATCTATTCTTTATTTTATTAATGTGCCTTTAAACAAATAAATTTATTTATTTTAAATTTTCAACATTTGCTTTTTATAAGGTTTTGAGTTCTAAATCCGCCCCCTCCACACTCCCCACTTCATGACAGCATGCAATCTGATATAGATTATACATTTATGATCATATTAAATACATTTCCACATTAGTCACATTGAGAAAGAAGAATCAGAACAAAAGAGAAAAACAATGAGAAAGAAAAAAACAACAAAAGGAGAAAATAGTATGCTTTGATCTGCATTCAGACTCCGTGGTTCTTTCTCTGGATATGGCTAGCATTTTCCATCATGAGTCTTTTGGAATTGTCTTGGATCATTACGTTGCTCAGAAGAGCTAAATCCAATAAAGTCAGTCACATTACAATGTTGCTGTTACTGTATACAGTGTTCTCCCAGTGCTACTCACATCATTCAGCATATTGATGTGTTTAGAGATACAAATTTTCCCCTAAGTATTGCTTTGGTTGCATCCCATAAATATCTGTAGGTAGTCTCATTTGTTGTCATTCTCTTTAAAGAAATAATTTATTGTTTCTATGATTTGTTCATTAATGTTCTCATTCTTTAGGATTTGATTATTGAATTTCCAGTTAATTTTAAATCCATATTTCCAAATCCCTTTATTGAATATCTTTTCATTGCATTATGATCTGAAAATGGTTCATTTAGTATTTTTGCTTTTCTGCATTTGTTTGTGAAGTTTTAATGCCCTAATACATAGTCAATTTTTGTTAAGGTGCTATGTATACTGGGGAGAAAAGGTATATTATTTTCTTTTCCCATTCAGTCTTCTCCAGAGGTCCATCATATCTAAAATTTCTACAATTTTATTCATTTCCTTAACTTCTTTCTTGTTTATTTTTAGTTACATTTATCTAGTTCAAAGAGGGGATAGTTGAGGTCCCCCACTAATATAGTTTTGCTGTCTCTTTGTGTAACTCATTAAAAATTCTTTTAAGAATTTAGATGCCATCCTCTTTACTACATATATGTTTGTACAGATATTAACTTCATTGTCTATGGTACCTTTTAGTATAATATAGCTTCTCTGCTTATCTCTTTTAATTAGATCTATTTTTTTTTGCTTTTATTTTGTCTGAAATCATGATTGCTACTCCTCCTTTTCTTACTTCAGCTGAAACATAATAGATTTTGCTTTAGCTTCTTACACACTCTGTGTGTACTCTCTTTTCTGTGTTTCTCATAGATAACACATTGTTGGATTCTGACTTTTAATTCGCTCTGATATTTGCATCTGTTTTAGGGCCAAATTAATGCCATTAGCATTTTGGGGTCATGAAGTCTGTAAACTGCCACAGGTATGAGAGATTCCATCTCCCCAAGGCCTGCTCAGGTCCTATCTGTGCCAGGGTGACTCACTCTGGACTGAGCTCTGCTCCCAGCATGGTGTGATAGACACTTTCTGGTGAACTTTCAGGCTGTCTGGGCCTGGAGATTTGCTTCACTCCATCATTCTGTGGGTTCTGCAGTTCCAGAATTTGGTTAGAGCCATTTTTTACAGGTATTTAGCTGGGCTGGGCAGGAGCTCTTTAAAAGTCTTTGCTGTTAATCTGCCATCTTGGCTCCACTCTTATTATTTAAAAAGCTCTTCCTGTTGTGCCTCTTTTACATAAGATAATTTTTTTCCCCCATTCTATCTCTCCCTTCTTCCCCCCCTTCTCTCAGTAGATCCCTTTCTCTCCTTTTAATTACATTTTCTTGAAATCATCCCACCATACTTGTACCTTCTGTTTCTGTTATGCTCCTTCCAACTAGGGTATATGGGGTGTTCAGAGAGGATTAGCCCCTCTGGTGTGAGAACTTGCTGAACACTTTTCAGGGCTGCTCTTCCACCTCTCACCCAACTTTCACTTGTAGGTCCAAGAAGTTGTAGCATGTGAAATGACCACATCCTGGTAAAACTGTCTTGGCAGATGGACCAACCAGGTTAAAGGCAACCAACAGGCCCCAAACTTATTGGTAAGTTTGGGGGGTATCTACACCAGGCATTTGAAGACTTCTCCCAGCAGAATGATTGGATGAGAACAATTTGTTCTAATGTCCCGAAGGTGGCTGAAGCAGGAACTGTGGAACACTTGGTCAGACATGGAAGATGCCAATGTCATCCCCTGCATCCCAGGCCATTGTCAGTTATCCTACCTTGAGTGAGGCTAACAACACAGCCTCATTTAAATTCAATTCACAGACAAGTCAAGACATCACCCTGTGATGTCATTGGTCTTTGAAAATGAAGGATGAATGACAAAACAACTCCTTCTAAATGCCCTAAAATGATAAAGTTCTTGGGAGTTTCAAATAACATCTCGCCATGTACGAATGTAAACAGTTTAACCTTATTTAAACCCTTATGATTTATCTCTCATGTTTCCTTTTTACTGTTTCCCTTGAGCTTTGTCTTACAAAATCAAATTTTCTATTCGTCTCTGGGTTTTTCATCAGGAAGTCTTGAAAATCCTCTATTTCATTAAGTATCTCTTTTTTTTTTTTTGGCCAAGCAAGATTATACTCAGTTTTGCAAGATAGCTTATTCTTTTAATTGTAATTGTAATTTTTGTAATCCCAACTCCTTTGCCTTCTTGAACATCATATTCCAAGCCTTCCAGTTCTTTAATGAAGAAGCTGCTAAATTTTTTGACTCCTGATTCTTAGCACGGTCATGAAAGCCTGTGAATAAGGCATATATGGTTAATCATGGAGAGTGAGTTGGTTAATATTGTTATTTTTTAACTAGACATCTTTGATAAAAGTGACAGTTCTAGCTTTGGGGTGGGAGTCTTATTAAGAAGCTACATTGTTGAAAAATAGAGTAAACACTTTTTAAAGAGAAAAATAACATTTTCTCCAAAATGATTGAATTTAATAATATTGAATATAAAACAAACGTCACAAAAAGTGTGTAGAATTGAAATTTTCTAATATTAATCTAATATTTTTCTAGTAATAGGACTAGAGTACCAGTGAAATTTTAACATTTGCCTCTGACCTTCAAGGAAAATTGTTATAATTTTTCTTTAATTATTTTACTTGTGTTTATAAATCTATTTATATATTTTAAGCATCAAATTCAAATATCAAAAAGATGATGTTGTTCATTCCTCATCTTGAATTGTGGCTAAGTTTGTACTTGTCCATATTAGAACTATGGTATAGTTTAAATCTGATAATCAAGGTCCTGTATAATCTGGTTCCTGGGTATTTTCTTTATTTAAATATTTTATTGATGTCACATCACAATAAAACCTTCTCCCCTACGGAACTTGCTCTTGTAATGAACAAAGGAGTGTTGTAATGTAAAGTAAATGGACATACTGGCCCTGCCCAACAGGCTATGCCTTCCTCATTACTTCTAGACTCCCCCTCCCTTGCTTTACCATCTATTCTCTACAATCCCAATTACCCCCTGTTCATCCTCAGAGCTTGGCTGCCTTGTAATGTTGATCTCTTTTCCACTGTTGTGGTCACTGTGACACATTCTCTGGATTCATCTTTCTTCACTATATCAGTTCCCACATCTCTGAAATCCTTACATCACATTCTATTTTTATAGCACAATAATATTTCATGATGTATGTGTCCTGTGGTTTAATTATTCCCCAAACAATAGATACCTACCTGTTTTCCTGTTTTCTACCTGGTTTGTTTGTTTTGCTAGCACTGAACATGCTGCTATAAAGACCCTAGTTATTTCTTATACCTCTCTCCTTTCCATGCTCTCTATCCTGTAGACAAATTATATGATCACTCCCCTTAATTCTCACACCTTCTAAATCTTTTTTCCTCCATACCTTTGTACCTGAAATGACTCTTCCTCCTTTTCTTTTCCATCTGTTGAATGATCAGAATTCAAAACCCAGCGATATGCTACATCTTCCATGAAGTCTGACCTGATTTGTCCAGTAGGAAATGATTGGACAACCTTTATGTAATGACTATGTTCAGTATAATGTTTTATGTATTATGGTTATTCACATATGCATTATCTCTTTTCTCCTCTGTATTAGACTCCAGGCTAGCAGAGTCCATGGTCTATTAGCTTCCTATCCCTCTATGAACAGGAGGTACTAAATAGATGCCCCCCAAACCCATTTTCCCCAATATAGCCATGCAGACATTACTCAGTCTTTCCTTGAGGACCTCCATGGAGAATGAACCCCTAGCTCCATCACAATATTGCGTTTTGGACAGGCAGAATCATTCTAGGATATTTCTCCTGCCATCAGTCTGAAATTTATCTCTTTGCAACATCTACACATTGCACTATTGCTTTGCCTTCTAGGGCTAAGTAGAGCAAATGTAATCCCTCTTCCACATACTTGATCTCCATTCTCCCCTCTCCTCCTTCACTAATTTACTCTTTTTTCTTTAATATAAATACATAGGACAGCTAGGTGGTGCAGTGCATAGAATGCTGGGCTTGGAATCAGAAAGACCTAAGTTCACATCTGACTTTGGATACAAGCTATGTGATCCTGGTCAACTCTACCTCAGTTTTCTCATCTTTAAAATGGGTATAAATCTGAAAGGACTAATGATGAAGTCCTCCAGAGAATATTGATTGAATACAGACTGAAACATGCTATTTTACACTTCTTTCATTTTTTCTTTTATTCAGGTCTTCTTATACAAAATGACTAACATGGAAATGTTTTACATAATTGTACATGTATAACCTGTATCTGCATACTCTCTCAGGAAGGAAGGGATAGAGTTTGGAACTCAAAACTTTAAATAAAAATGTTTTTTTAAAAATTTAAATAAAGATTGGGAAACTGAAAAACAAATAAAATGAATGTAGTACCTACCTTCCAGGATTGTTGTGAGGAAAAACTGAGGTGATAATTAAAGAGGCCCTTAGCACAGCACCAAGAATATAGGAATTTCTATATAAATGTTAAGTATTAAATGTTGTTACTACTACTATTTCTTTAACCAGTCATGATATGACATGACCTCAAAGCCCTTCACCAGTCTGATTGCCCTCCCTAGACATTCTCAGTTTATCAAAGTCCTCAGTGGTGCTCAGAACCAAACACAATGCTCCCAACATTTAATAAGGTCAGGGTGCTCTGGTGCTATTTCCTCCTTAGAACTGGATGCTGGCCACCATTCTTAACATTGTCTAAGGCTATGCTAACTTTCCTTCCCGTTACCTCATGCTGATGAAATTTAATGGCCTTGTGGTCCACTAAGACTCCTGGATCCCTTTTCAGGTAAACTTATGTCTAGCCATATCTCTCCACTTGTGCATGGGATGTTGATTTTTTTTAACGCGATGTACTCCAAATAATATATTAAATTCCTATAGTGGTTTATTCCATTCCTTGAATGCTTAGGTGACTATCACATGCTGCAATGGAAAGAGGCCTCATTCTGGAGGCTCCAGACCTGACTTTGTCTCCTCTGTGATACTTTCTAATTTTATGATCTCTGACAAAACTTCCCTTCCCGGGGCCTCAGTTTCCTCTCATAGAAAATTACTCTAGATAATCTTTAAATTTACTTTCAGCTCTTAAATTTAATGTGATTTTTCTATGACCAACTGATGAAAGAGAATGAATGTCAAGGGAACAAGATCTCAGCTGTGTCATTTCCCTTGAGGTGAAGCAGAGCAATGCCTTACCACCAATGTTTATGGGAGACAATAAGAGAAGGATCTAGAGACCTCCTCCCTTATCCAGCTGTATGTTTTACCCCAAATGATGCAACTTTGACTCACATCAAAGCGCTGGCTTCATTCAAACTTCCGCTCTGATCAAACAATGAGAAACTCATGGGCAAGACTTTTTCCATCTTATTTTAGGCTCACAAAGACTTGATCTATATTCAGCAGACAGCTCCAATGAGATGCTGTAGGGTTTCAAGGGGACCCAATTAAACCAATGAGGTTTTTGGCAGAAGCTGGAAACATACATGGTTTATTGCCTTTATATGAATAGATGATTTCTGGCTCTTTCTTTTTGAAACACACCAAAGGAGAGAAGCCATGGCATAGTTGGCAAAAGTCAGTGAGGCACCATGTGACAGGGTGGAAGGAGGCTTGTTTTAATTAGGATCGAGCTCTGGATCCTAAACATTTCTGCATCTGATTTCTACTCTAAGCACTTCCACATCCTAAAACAAACAAGGCGAGTGGAGAGCTTGATGTTGAAAAAGAATTTCACACACGCATAGATCTATTTACATACACAGGCACGCACCCATAGAGACACATATGATTACATAGTGCACCATGTGTGGGGCAGATTGCTTACTGTCCCTTTTCCCACCTCCTCATTTCCTTGGGTTATTAAGCATATCTGGTACCTCTTCCTCTATTTATTTTTACATGAAAGAATTCATTAATGAAACGCCTCAATTTCAGATCGTCTCTATTAGGAAGCATTCCCATGAAATCAGCTGTCTTTTCATCCCTCTTATTATGGATACTTCCACAGGCTCCCTGCAATATGGCCATTTCTCTCCAATCAGTCAGTCCTAACCATGCTCATTCAGGCCTTCGTCATGACCTTGCTGGACTATCATGACAGTCTTCTAGTCAGTCACCTCTTCAGCTTCTCCCCTCTCCAGTCCTCTGCATTGCTTCCAAATAGCTCACCCTACAACACAGATCAGAATGTGTTACTCTATAGTGTATTTTGTCTCATGATTTCTGAAAGCCTCTACTTTTTTGACCCAGTTCTGTTATCATCTTACTGAGGAATATCTGGAAAAGGTCCATTTCACTTCCCCTCTTGTCAAATTTGAGTAGTTTCTTGTGCTGGCTATTTTCTCCTTCTGATACTGTCTCTGATCTTGGTTCTCAAGTTAACCATCAAATCTTCCTTTGTTCTTTACCTTTTTATGCCTTCAAGGTTGTACTCCTTGACTATGTCTCTTCTCTTGATTGAAAAGATTTAGAGTTTGTGATGGGCATAGCGTCACAGATTCTGAGCTAGAAGGTAGAAGTCACCTGATTGGATTCCCTTTTTCTGTGCAGATGTGTTCTTGCTGCCTTTCCCAGTAGAATGAAAGTTTTTTGAGGATAGAGAATATTTCACTTTTTCTTTTTTTTCTATTCCTGGTGCCTGGCATATCAAGGTTCTTACTAAGTGGTTATTGATTGACGGAGATGAGAAAACTGACAGGTTAGGTTTTCTCTCTAGGTAGGGAAACATCATTCTTATACATCACCTTATGGTGTTCCACAAGCCTCTGAAATAATGCCATTCCCCTCCTTCCTCACCAAAGTGCCCTCTCTCTGAGTCTACCTTCCCCAACCAGCCCTCTTCTGGTCAAGGTACAAATTCTCTGGGGGGACAGGCCACTCCCACCGTGACTACAGCTGTGGTCAGACTGCATCATTGCTGGTAACTCTTTACCCTCTTCACAGGGATGGCTCTGGTTTATGTTGGACTTCAAGTGATGTCCTAATATTTCAGGCAAGAAGTCCTGAGGACAAGGAGTAGTTTGGGGTTGGATAAGTAGTTAGAAGTTGATGTTGGAATCTGTGCCCATATTCAATGATAAGAGAACCTGTGAAAGAGATTTAGTACATATAGTTCTTCTTCCTTTTTCTTTAATCTCTTTGCAATACAGACATTGTAGTGGTATTATTGGGTCAAATAATATGTACAGTTTTATAGCTCTTTGAGTATAGTTCCAAATTGCTCTTCAATTGGATCAATTCACAACTCTACCAACAAAACTTTCATGTCTCAATTTTCCCACATGTCCTCCAACATTTGTCATATTTCTTATGTCATAATAACCAGTCTAATAGGTGTAAGATAGTACCTCAGAGTTGTTTTAATTTGGCATTTATCTAATCAAAAGTGATTTAGAGCATTTTATATGAGTATAGATAGCTTCGATTTCTTCATCTGAAAATTTTTTGTTCATATCCTTTGACTATCAATTGGGGAATTACTTGCATTCTCACAAATTTAATTTAGTTCTCTAAATATTTATGAGGACTTTATCAGAGAAACTTATTATACATTTTGTCAGTCATTATTACTGTGTATTTCCTTCTCTCTCATTGATTTCCCTTCTTCTTCTTCTCCTTCTCCCACTGCTTTCCCCAGTCTACCTCCCTTCTCTCCATCACCACTCTTGCCTATTCTCTTATCTTCTTCTGCTTCTACTTCCCTGTAGGGGAAGATAGATTTCTATACCCAACCAAGTGAGAAAGTTATTCCCTCTTTTAGTCAATTCCAGTGAGAATAAGATTCAAGTGTTATCCACCTCCCATTTCCCCCTCCACTATAAATGGTCTTTTGAGCCTGCTTTATGTGAGACAATTTACCCCATTATATCTCTCCCTTCCCCCTTCTCCCACTGCATCTCACTTTTTTACCCCTTAATTTTATGTTTTAGGTATCATCCCATTATATTCAGCTCACAACTGTGGCCTCTGTCTATGTATAATCTTTCTAACTACCCTAATACTGATGAAGTTCTTGGAAGTTGCAAATGTCATCTTCTCATGTAGGAATGTAAACAGTTTAACCTTATGGAATATTTTACGATTTCTCTTTCCTGTTTTCTGATTGTCTTGAGTGTTGTCTTTGAAAGTCAAATTTTCTATTTAGTTCTGGTCTTTTCATCAGGAATTTTGAAAGTCCTCTATTCCATTAAATATGCATTTCTCCACCCACCCCGTCCCCCAGAAGGATTATACTCATACTCAGTTTTGCTGGGTAGCTGATTCTTGGTTGTAATCCTAGTTCCTTTGCCTTCCAGAATATCATATTCAAAGACCTCCAATCCTTTAATGTATAAGCTGCTAAGTTTTGTGTTAGCCTGATTGTGGCTACATGATATTTGAATTGTTCCTGTCTAGCTACTTGCAATATTTTCTCTTTGACCTAGAAACTCTGGAATTTAGCTGTAATATCCCTGTGAGTTTTCATTTTGCAATCTCTTTCAGGAAATGATTGATCAATTTGTATTTTACCCTTTAGTTCTAGGATATCAGTTTTCTTTGATAATTTCTTGAAAGATGATATCTAAGCCTCTTTTTTATCATGGCTTTGAGGTAGTCCAATAATTCTTAAACTATCTCTCCTATATCTATTTTCCACAACAATTGTTTTCCCAATGGGAAATTTCATATTTTCTTCTATTTTGTTCATTCTTTTGATTTTGTTTTGCTATTTCTTGATGTCTCATGAAATCATTGGTTTTTAATTACCAAATTCTAATTTTTAATGAACTATTTTATTCAATGAGCTTTCATATCTCCTTTTCCATTTGGCCAATTCTACTTTTTAAGAAGTTCTCTCCAATGGATTTTTGGTACCTCTTTTATCATTTGGAGTATTTTGTTTTTGAGATGTTATTTTCTTCATTATTTTTTTTTTGCCTCCTTTACCAAGCTGTTGACTCTTTCTCATGATTTTCTTGCATCAGTTTCATTTCTTTTCAGAGTTTTTCCTCTATCTCTCTTATTTGATTTTTAAAACCTTTTTTGAGTTCTTCCAGGAATTTTCTTGGGGTTTGAGACCAATTCACATTTTCCTTTGAGACTTTGGATATAACTGTTTTAACTTTATTGTCTTCTTTTGAGTTTGTATCTTGATCTTCTCTGTCACCATAATAACTTTCTGTGGTCAGCTTCTTTTTTGTTGTGTTCTTATTTTCCAGGCTATTTCTTGATTTATTTTTTTGTTAAAGTTGGGGTCTGCCCTTAGGGTGAAAGAGGGCACTGTCTCAAGTTTCAGGTATTTTGTGCTGCTATTTGCAGAGATAGTTCTGGGAATTTGTTCCAAGGTGGTATGATCTAAAGAGTGGTGTAGTCATTGCTCTCCTAGTCTGTGTTCTGGTCTGTGAATGACTATAAGCACTATTTTCTGTCTTAGAACTGTGATCAAGCTCCTCATTCCCCTGTGGCCCCGAGTCCTAGTGTTACAATGCTGTTCCTCACCATGGAACTGTGGCCTGGAACCCTGCATGAACAATGCAACAGAGTCTTGCATTCAATGGCAGCAGTAATCTTCTTCTGATCAGTTTTCTGGCCCCCTTACCATCTGTGATCTCAGAGCTCCAGAAGCCACAACCACAAAGTCAGTAGTTCCCAAGATTTGCTACTGGCTTGCTGGGGCATAGTCTCTGCTGGTCTGTGCTCTACTCTCACTCTGGTGAGACAGGTTTTTCCTGCCAACCTTTTAAGTTGTCTTGGGCTGGAAAATTGTTTCACCTCATCCTTTTATGTGTTCTGCTGTTCCAGAATTAGTTTTGAGGCATTATTTTAAAGTTGTTTAGAGAGGGATTTAGGAGAGATCAGGCGAGTCCCTGCCTTTATTTCACAATCTTGGCTCTGCCTCACCTCCCTTCAGTCATTTTCAGTTGTGTTTAACTCTTTGTTTCTTCTTTGGGGTTTCCTTTACAGAGATACTGAAGTGCTTTGCCGTTTTCTTCTCCAGATAATTTTATAGATGAGGAAACTGAGGTAAACAGGATTAAGTGACTTAGAGTTACATAGTTAGTATCCAGGGCCAAATTTGAACTCAGGAAGGTGAGTCTTCCTGACTCCAGATCCAGCAGTCTATCCACTGTACCACTTAACTGCCCTTATACAAAGCAACAAACATATGAGGTAGGTGTGGGAGGTACAGCTAGAAATCAGTAAAGAAACTGTGGGTTTTACTGGACCGTACACTCCATATGATTCGGTATGACGTAGCCACGGAAAGAACATGCATCATTTTAGGGAAAGTTAAAGTAAGCATTGAGTTCAGAGCTTGAAAAGTGATAATCCTGCTGCTTGACCCTCATCAGACTATATCTGGATTGTCGTGCTCACTTCTGAAGGTCACATTTAGAACGGTCCATGGCAGTCACCCAGAAGAGGTCTGTAGGATGCTGAAAAGCTCTGAAGAATCAGTTATATGAAGACTGAAGAAAGACCAATCACTTATTTGGGGGAGTGGAGTGGAGTTGGGGGATGAGAGTCCCTCCCTTAATTTCATGACACTACTCTCTGCTCTTCACTTACCTGGCTTGTTATTCCTTATCAATGTCCTTTGCTGCTGCAGCATCCATGATATACTCCTTAATGTCGGGCATATTCCCTAACCTCTGTCTTCAGGTACCCTGTCTCTCTGCATCTTCTCTTGGTGGTTTTATCAGATGCCCCAGGTTCAAAGGTTATATCAATTTGGAAGGTCTCCAAACTTATGTATAACCAACCCTCATCTAAATCCTGGACTGCAAGTCTCTGCATCATGTCTTATGTGCTGAACACCTCTCTCTGTCATGTGCCATAGACATCTTTAACTTTGCCTAAATAAAAATTGAACTTCTGCTTCTTTAGTCATCCCCAAATCTGCCCCTCCTCGAAGCTTTCCTATATCAGTGTGGGACACTATATCCTTTTGGTTTCTGAGGTTCATAACCTCTTTCTTCTCAGCTTCCCTCTCTCCCTCTCCCTTCATATATAATTGATTGCTAAAGCACATTTCTACCTCCACTGTAATTCTTGCCTTCAATCCTTTTTCTTTGCTACCCTAGTTCTATACTATACTAGTTAAAGTTCTCATCACCTCTCTTTTGGAATATTGCATTGACTATCTAAAATAGAAATGCTTCTACTTAGCCTTTCAAAGACTATCATCATTTTTTCCAGAGGAACTTTTCAGGTTTCCAGTACTTATGTACCTTCATGAATTCCAGATTTCCATTAATTGGCCATTTCCTATGTAAGATAAAATAGACATCTTTTGCCTCTTTTCCCCCTATGCTTCTCCAAAGGACACTTTCATTCCCGTCAGGAGGAGAAGCAGGAGATCGGGGCCAGAGGCCACTCCTCCTTAGAGAGAGGGGCTGTTAGGCTAGAATTACACCTATCTTTTCCCTTAAATATTGTTTGGCTAGGGGATATGATCTGGCTCCATCTAAATTTTGATCACTTTGTCATTTTTTGAGAGGGAGAAGTGGGTCCCAAGCTCTTTATACAAGATGACTCCTTCCCCACCTAATACCAATTTAAAAATGAGCATGCATAGAGGATAATGAAGAAACCTATTTACCTATTATAACTCATAGCCAAATAGAAATAAGAGAATGTATAGAAAAAGGGAATACAAACTATGCAATATAGAGTGAAGGAGTTCCAGTGGGAGTGAGGTAGATCAGTTCAACCAAGAGAGAGGGTTCTAGATCTCACCCAAGGAGGAAACTCCCCCAAATCTCTAGAGTAGCAAGTTGAGAACAGAGACTGCCAGCTTCTTTCATATCTTCCCAGAATATTTTCCTTCAGCACCTTGAAGTGGGGTTGACCTTGTTCATCTTCTATTGAAGAAGGAAGTCAACTCAATCCTTCACTTAAAGAAGACTGTCTCTTGGAGAGTCCTGAAAGTGGGACTCTTGCTTGAAGAGTCCACAAAAGAGGCTGGTGAAAGCTTGAGTTCTCTCACCTCTTGCCAACTCCACCCCACTCTTCATCCAGAGTAGGGTATTCATCTCCACAAATAAGGAAGGAGTCCCATACTAATGGGCCAATACATATTATTGAGAAAATTGAGCTCTCTCTTATTCCTTTCTCTTTGTCTCAAAACCCTTCTACATCAACCTCTGCTCTTCACTTTTTACTCTGACTCTGACAAAAAAAGTGGATCTCTTGTTTACCAAGGCTAACTCTTGCCATATGGGCACTTGAGATTCCAATTTCAAAAATTCACTCTTGATATGACAGCCTCCCACTATCTGCTGATTCCTTCTCTACTACCTTTAGGTATCTTTCAAAATCTTTCCCTGGACTTTTCCATTCCCTCAAATTATATTACCATGTCTTTTCCTTTCCACAGCTAAACTTGAAAAATGTTGTCAATACCCACAGCTCCTATTTCTTCTCCTCTCACTCCTTACCTCCTTTCAATTTGGCTTCAACTTTTATCACTTGCATCAAATGTGTCTCTTAAAAACTACCCATTATTTCCTCATTGTTCAGATATTTTCTTGACCCTGAATCTTTTTAGTTTCCCTCCTGCATTTCATGTTCTTGACCACCCCTTCTCCTCTCTAGGACTTTCCCAAAACTTCTCTCTCGTGCTTCTCTGTTGCTTTTTCCTGACTAGTCCTTGTATGTGTCCTTTGCTAGCCCATCCTCCCTTTCATGCTCCCCTACTATGACAGTCCCTCATACTGTCTTACTGACTTCTTTCTACTCTTTCACTTGGTGACCTTATTAGTTCCTATGGGTTTATCATCACCTCTATGCAGATGACTCTCACATTTATGTATTCAGCTCCTCTCTCTGCCCCAAGTTTGAGTCCCAAATTACAAATGGTACCAATTACAATATTATCTATTTCCAACTGGATAGCTAAGAGATATCTCAAGTGCAGTATGTTTAAAACAAAATTTAATATTATCCCTTCATCCCCAAACAAAAGCCAAACCACCTTGCCTTTTCTGAATTTCTGAATTTCCATCGAAGGCCCCACCGAGCTTCCAATCTCCCAAGCACTGTCCATATCTCCTCAGTCTTCCTTACCTCACACATCCCAGTCTATGGCTAAATCTCTCCTTTATTACTCCTATATGTCTTACATCCAAGCCCACCTCTCCACTCACACAGTCACTAGCCTTGTTCAAACTCTTCTCACCTCTTGGCTAGAGGTGTGCATCAACTTCCTGGTTGGTCTACCTGCCCCAAATCTTTCATTATGTTGGTTCATTCTACATGATGTGGCCAAAGTCATTTTCCTTACATGTAGATCAGATCATATGACTCTCAAATGCAGCAAATTTCAGTGGCTTCCTTTTGCTTTTAGGATTAAATCCAAACTTTTCTGTTGAGCTTCTCATGTTCTGAACTTAGCTGCTTTTTGTGTTCTTCACCATCCAGCCAAATCACCCTTCTCTCTGTTCCTCATACAATACCTGATTTCCTTTCTCCATATTTGGAATCCACTCTTCATCTCTGCATCATGAAATCCTTATATTTCTTTCCAAATCAGCTCAAACCCCAACTTCAGCAGGAAGCCTTTTGTCCTCTGCCCAACATCTAGCACCCTTTCTTCCTAATGACCTTGTGTTTAATTACTCTGCATTTATTTGCATTTGTTCTCTTTGTAAGTATTGTATACATGCTTCTCCATGTTCTTGCTGTCTTCCCCAGTGGGATGGAAGCTCTTTGTTAGCAGGGCTTATCCCATTCATTGTGTCCCGGTATCATGCATGCATCCTGATAGTAAGCATTATATAAACACTGATTAACATTTGGAGATTGTTTGACACGTTCATTATCATCACTGGTCAGTCCTGTTTGGCTTTCCTCTAAACAGTGAAATTAAATGTATGTGGAGCATGTCACAGTCCTCCTCCTGTTCTCCCTCCATCATCATCATTATTCTCATCCCCATGTTACTTTGGTAAGGACACTTAGCATCTCTAGGATTCATTTTCCCCATTCGTAAAATGAGAGTATTAAGACAGTGGGCTGCTGTAAATTGGAGAAAGAAATGGCAAGCACTTCAGTATCATTGCCATGAAAACCTCAAATGGGGTCGCAAAGAATTGGGCACAACTGAACAATGACTGAACAGCAGTGCTGGTAAATGTTTAACAACTGTTTCTCTGGGAAAAAAAGAGTATACACAGTACACTTTTAAAGTTGAATCCATCACTTTAACATTTTCTCCACCACTTGTTTAAGTTCATATAATCAACAAAACAGTAAGTCAAGTCCTGATTTGTGGCCTTTGCCAATTTCCAAGGTGTAAATTCTTATACCAAAAATTTAACAATCAGCTCTCAAGAGCTGTTTAAGAGCACTCCAGCACACCCTGGGACTAAGATCTCTTCTGGTCCTAGGTCAATGATAAGATTATACTTATCACTGTCACCAGAAAGGCAGCGTGTTGTCATGGCCTCTGAGCCGAGAAGACCCGGATTAATATCTTGCCTCTGATCTATACCAGCTGTGTGACCCTGGGCAAATCATGTAGCCTCCCAGTGCTCTTGGCAACTCCCCAAGACTTAGAGTTATAGGTGGCTCATTGATTTGGTGGCATCTCTTCTTAAAATAATCGTTTAAGCTTTGCAGATCCCTTTTCTAGTACTAATCCTGTGAGTGAGGTAGGCAAATTATTGTTAGCCCCATTTTGTGCACAGAAAAATGAGGCTCAGAGAAGATAAATGAACCAAATTCACTTATTTGTGCAATCATCAGAGCCAGGATTTGAACTCAAACCTTTTGACCCCGCACTCACTGCTCTTCTGCCACACACAGGAAGCATCTTCCTTTGTTCTTCATTCACCTCTGTAAGAATGGAATGTCTGAGTGCTGATCAGATCCGGATCCTCCAGGCACAGAAGTCACAAAAGGACAGAAGAGGGAGCTGCTCCAGCTCACAATGTGTTTGCCCTTCTGGGAGGGAAGCCTCCTCCAAAGCTGCTGAGAGAGCTGGAGACTCACTTAATAACTCCTCAGATCAGACCCGCTCCCACACTCACTCTCCATCATGGTGATGGCTCATTAAGCACAGTCAAATAGCAAGTGGAGAGTTGGCTCAGAACTTGAGAAAATCAGCCTGGTGATTAAGCAACATCCCTGGCCCTCTTGGTTTCCTCTCTCCTTCCAAAGTGGCAAAAGATCAAGGCCTCTGAACTGAAACAACAAAAGGAAAATAGCTTTCAGGTTTGACATCTGGCGACCAGAAGTGCTCCTTTACTTGGAAGGGAGGTGAAGGGGACCAGCTAAAAAGGGATTCTCTGGCTCTTCTATTAGCCTCTTTTAGGGTTCAGGTTATGACTGATGCTGCCTCTGGGGAGCTGATGCCAAGTGCCAAGGTACACTGAAAGAGTTTAGGAAAGCCAAAAAAGTCGAAAGGGAAAGGCAACCCCTTGGCTCCATTGTCTTTCTGAATGGGGAGAGGGCATTGTCTGTTTCAAAAGCAGGAACTTCAGGGGGTGAATGGGGGAAGTACCTTTTTTTTTCTTACTTTGTCCTACTAGGTGAGGAATATCAACTGAGCCTGTCATAAATCTCACAAAGATAAGTATCCCATTACATCTCCAGTCAGTCTTGAAAACATCAGAGGCCAATTAGGACCTGGTTAGAGGTCACAGCAGCTCTCTCACAGGTGCCACATGTCTGTAATTATGTAGGCCCTGAAGGAAAAGGGGCTCATAGCATGGTGGGAACTCACTATGGAGCAGTCCACTCAAGGTATCTTTTACAAACACAGTACTTTGGGCATCTACTCTCACCTTGAAAATGAAGGGAGGGAGGAAAGGGGAAAAACTTTTATCAAGCTCTTATTAAATGCTAGGTATTAGGAATACAATCACAAAAGCAAAGTTAGTCTCTGCTTTCAAAGGACTTACATTCTAATGGAGGAGGGAACACCTACAGGAGAATAGTGGCCAGGGAGGGGACTTGGGTTGGGAAAGTTACATGAATGGTAAGTGGAACCATAGGGGAGGGGACACACGCTTTCCAGCAGCAATGGTAGGATTTATTTCCTTCTTATTCTAGAAGTCAAGAGGGAAGGGATGACACAAAGGGTTCCACGCTGTGGCCAGGAAGAAGACTAAGGGGTACGGTGAAACATGGCTAATGTCAGTCTGGATATGGAAGACCCCACGAGGCATGCATTTAGAAATAGAGTGAGAGCCCACCTTTGTGTACCCTAGAAATGACACCAATTCCAACTCCCTTCAGGGTCTTTTTCTTCATGGGATTTAGGGCACCTAACCTGCACCCACTTCAGCAGGTTGATGTGGCTGTCCAGGGAAGGGATCACATGGGTACAATTAAATTCTAAGTCCATACAAAGTAGTCACAGTGATGAAATCAACTTTTAAATGTAAAATATTTCTTAAACAAGAAAACAAAAGCAATAATTATAATGTTTACTCAGTAGAAGGCTAAAGCATTAATATTCAAAAGATAACAGTTCATCCATTGATCTGAGACAATCTTCTACCAAGGAAGTCCTCACTGGAGGAGAACGGATACATGCTCACAGAAGCCTGGCAATGAGGCAGTTGAAAAGAGAAATCCAAGTGTCTATGACAATTACCCTGCAATTACTAAATCCATTACTCTCGACTGCAGGTCTTTAGGGAATAGTCTGCACCGCGTGCCCCTTGCTCCGCTGGGTCATGTCTTTTCCTCACTGTTCTCCTGAATGAAGTTGCTTCTCTTAGGCCAAGGAAGCAATAATGAACTCTCTTTAATAAGCAGCAGCATTACTCAGTAAAACAGCGAAACAACAACCCTGAGTCTGGGGTCTGCGGCTTCCTGGATCTGCTGCAGAGGCTTATTTGTCCTCAACTCTCAAGCTATAAATGGTACACACAAGTACAGCCAGCGCTTGCTCGAAAAAGGGTTCTGCTTTGTCCATCGAGCTCCCAAGAGCCACAGGACTCCCCTCCAAACAAAAAGGCCTCCCAGGTCAGCTGCTCTCAAGCTGTAGGGACACAAAAGAGTCTCTCTCTCTTTCTCTCTCACACACACACAGACACACACACACACACACACACACACACACACACACACAAGCTAATTAGCCCTTCCTGCATCGAATGGATTGGCTTCTAGCAGTGCCAGAGGACTTCCTAGGGTACTCCCTACAGCCACCACCAAGTCTGGCTGCTTTGGTGGAGTTCTCTCTCCTCACCTAGTAGGGAGGCATCTGCTACTCTGATCTTTTAATTCTCCTCTACTGTGCTTTTAGTTGAAGAAGGAAGTCTCCTCTTTCTCCCTCTTCCTCTCTCTCTCCCCAATCCCTCTTTCTTCTTTTTTCTTTCCCTTCCTCTTTCTGTCTCTTTTTCTCTGTCCCTTCCCTTCACTACTGGCTTCTAATACTGAAGATCAGTGTCTCCTTATGAATAGTGAGCCATCTCTAACTTAGGCTGAGAAACTCTACATTCACATGATTATCAAATCAAATATCACTCACTTTATTATTATGTAATGGTCTCCGAATAGATTTTTGATTTAAAGTTTTTCAATTTAACCTTCAAAACCCCTAAAAGGATCTCATGTGAATGAACAGAAGGTCTGTGTAGATGACCTGATAGACCCCAATCTATTGCAGTAATCCCACCACCTATCAGTGCTTGAATCTTTGGAAGACACACTTTCCCTCAGATCCTCTCCAGCCCATCTCTCTTCTCAAGCATTTTACCTAGGATGATGTGTTTCTTCCCAAGCTGTTCTGATCTTTGTTTCTCATCCATATCTTCTCTTCCCCTTTTAGTAAATAAATTGTTCACATAAGAACAGTTCTTTATATTTGAAACAGAGACTGGACAACACTTTCCTTGGAAATGAGTGGAAGTCTCCCAACCATAAATGGAGCTGTCATTAATACAGTCTGGCTTTCCACGAAAGAAAGGCTTTGGGGTATAATGGTTTGTTATTTTCTCTCTGCAGCAGTAAGGAGACTGGAGTAGGAGTTCTGAGAGTGGGGGCCAAGTTTAGGTGCCAAGAATTTTTAGCCAAGAGCAGAAGCTAAAGAAACATCAAGTTCAAGTAAGACATGTCAGTTCAGTTGAGAGCTGCCTATAAATTTCTGTCTGGGACCCAGTTGTCAGTTCTCACAGCTGCTGCTTCCACAACATCTCTCTTGTGTCTATTGTCCTGTCCCCTCCATCAGCCACCCAATCAGTTCAGGCTTCCGTCACCTCTCACCTGAACCATTGCACAGCCAGCCTCCTCATTGGTCTCCTCCTCACCTCTCTAATCGCTCTGCCAAAATAAACTTCCATAATCCTCCTTTGAATCCTATCACAATTCTGTTCAAAACTCTGTGGTGGCTCCCTGTTGTCTATAGGGTAAGTACAATCCCCTTGGGATGGCTTCCCCTGGCACTTTCTGAGAGTCTACTGGGGGCTTGTGATCCCAGTCCTTCACTTCACTCAACCCACATGCACTGGGACCTCCACTTGTACTTCATCAGCTTAGACCTCACATTTCAGTAAAATCAAAAGAGATCATTTAAAAGAGCAAACTTCATGATAACAAGAAGCCTTCAAAGATCCAATAGCACAAGAGGGGAGGAAAAGAGAGGAGAGGGAAGGGGAGGAGAGGAGAGATATTGAGAATTATCCAAATTCACAGCTGTGGAAGCATGGAATCTTACACTGAGTCTCTAGAAATTGGTACATACTTAGCTACTTTGTAAGATAAAGGGGGATGAAATATAGTTTTGTTGAAGCATGAACTAGAGGGTGGATAGTACCAAGGGGTCAGCTTGGGAAAGCCTTGGATGGCAGCCAAAAGAGTTTGAATTTTGCTTGGTGAGTAATAAGGGACCTTTGAATATCTCTAAGCAGAGGAAAAGCACGAGCAGATTTCTCCACAAAGATCCAATTAGGAGGAGCATGCAGGACAGTTGTGGGGAAGAGAGTAGAGGGGAGAAGTTGTCTTAGGATACCATTGTCATTGTCTAGGCAGGAGGTAATGACAAACTTTCCTAGGGCAGTGGCAGCATGGAGAGAAAGGAGAGGGGCAGATGTGACAGATACTATGATAGCAGAGGGATTTGATGACTACTGATATATGAGGAGGAGAGGAAAAATTTCAAAGACAACTCCATGGTCATAAAAATGGTACATCAAGTGAACTATAGTGACACCAAAAAAAATCACCAAAACACATAGAGTGTGTTTGGGGGCAAAGAAAACCATTGTGGCTCTGGAGGTGTTAAGGTGGAGACACTGCAAATCTTCATGGAAATGTTCTGTAGGTATTTGAAGATGCAATTCTGGAGCTGAGGGCTGGAAATTTGGGAATTCTCTGAATAAATGTGTCCATGGAAGCCATGGGAATGAATCCATCAGCTCACCATCTTGGCCCTGAAGTCTATAACAAAATGAGGAGGAAAAGTTGAGAATCTAGGAGTGAGACAACGGGAATATCCATCTGGGGAGACATCACTGCTCATTTGAGCTCAGCATCCTCTCTGACGATTTCCCTGCCCTCAAGTGAAAAGGGAGCACTAACCCTTCATCTGAGGCTGAACATATCCTCTCAATAACTCTGATTTTACTTTAATAGGAATATTTTTCCTTGAACCTGCCATGTACCCTATTTCTTCCATTACCTTCCCCCCACACCAGAGACAGCATGTAACCTGAATTTCTTTCCTTCACAACCTTTGCATTCTCAGTGAAAATCTCAGCACAATATTTCTGGCCATGGGCCAAGGTTATTTAGTTACTTCCTTCTGGATCAGTTCACATAGCTCTTTCCAAGCTTCTTTGTATCCAGCACTTTGCTCATTTCTTACAGCCCAGTGATATTCCTTTATGTTCTTGCACCACAATTTGTTTAGGTATCCTCCAGTTGATAAGCATCTACTTTGTTTTCAGGTCTTTGCTACTATAAAAAGGACTGCTATAAAACTGTTGTATATAGATAGGTTCTTTTTGGAACACTGGTCCTTCTAAGCATAGGTCCCAGTTTTGTGATCTGGGGCCAAGCAGAATTATTCTAACCCATCTATCTTTAGGGTGTGATAGTGCTTGTCCTAGGTCATAGGGACACAGGGTTCTCCCTTCCTCCCTGAGAGCCCCAGCAGAAAGCAGATGGTAGCCAACAGAGTGGTTGATCCAATAGCCTGTGCTTTAGGGGTTTAGTGCTTGTTGGAAGAGGGGTTGTCTCACCTCCATTCTCTTTTCATTCCAGGGTCAAGAGGATGCTGCTTCTAGAGTCCACCTTCCCTTATCACCATTTCTTCTACCCTAAACCCTCCTAATCTTGGTATCTGGGAGCCTGGGGACTACATGCATCAAGGACCAGAAGAGTTAGGGAAGAGGTAGGAGGGGAACTTGGTCTAGGCTGGAACTGTCCTTCCACCTCCTTCCATCTTCCCATATTTATCTAGACCCAATCATATGTCTGACAGAGAAAATCCTGGCTCAGCCAGTGCTGACTTCCATGGTCTTTGCTATAGAGATGTACTTGAGGCATACACATTGTTCTTTCCTGGCCACCTCTGATCTTAAATCTCTATCTCCTTTCAGTCTTTCCAAAAAATACAAAAGGCACTGGGCTCTATATCACCTCCTTGCCCTGCCCATGCAGTGGGAAACCTGGAAGAGCAAACTTCTCAGAAACCCTTTGTCCTCTGCACACTCAACTCCCATCCATCCTTCCTCAGGAGGTCTGTCTGCCCTGTTTCAGCTGGGAGTGCCCCCCATCCCACCGCAGACATTACCTATGTCTGCTCTGTATGCATTTGATAGACATGTAAGGGTGTGTGTGTGTGTGTGTGTGTGTGTGTGTGTGTGTGCGCGTGTGCGCAGGCATGTGTTACCTCCCTCATGGGCAGGGACCACTTTGCTTCTGCCTTGGTTTCCTCAGAACTTGGCACATAGTAAACGCTTAGCCAGTGATTATATAATTCAATTAAGGAGTCCTCAACAGAATATAAGCTCCTTGAAGAGGCTTTTGTACTTGTAACCCCAGTATCTCTCATAGTGGCTAGCATACAGTAGGTGCTTAATAATTATCAGTTGCATTTTATCCTTATCTAGAACACCTCCCCTAGTGGGTAGCACACAGTAGTTGCTTGATAAGTGCCTGATGTTTGAGACTCCCTCCCTGCCCCTGCCCAATCCAGGTTTCTGAAAAGGAACAGTGGCCTTTCTCATTGATTTTTAAAAGAGATAACTTCCTCCTCATCACCCAGGTTACTACTTGGGCCCAAATGAGCTGTTGACATCCCCTTGCCCCATGCTCCACTGAGATAACCAAGTTAAAATGTTTCCAGGGAGGACTTCGCAGACCTGTTGTCTCTGGGTCTGGGGAGCCCTGTGTCACCCACCCTACAAGGCAACATCTTTCCATGGGCTTAAGTAGAGTCTTCTTCAAAGTCTTCTCAATCCATTAGCCTCAAGCCTAGAACATAGTTGGTGGTATTGAATTCTGACATGCGCACAGGTCATACCAATAGCTCTTCAGTAGTGAGTGTCTTAATACAGCCCCACATTTCAATTTGTTATCTAAATATAAGGCAGTTTAAATTCAGGATACCCTCCTTTCCCCCACAGCTTCCAAGTTTGAAAGGCCCCTAATCAGTGGATTATGGTGGCCAGCACCCAACTCAAGGAACTCCTTGATAAAGTGCCTGTGTGTGGATTTAGCTCCCAGCCTACAGAGAGGTAACTGGGACTTTGTCCCAGGGATCCCTGGCTGATGGCTGATGTCCTGGGGAGAGGGAGCATGCGGCTGAGGTCCAGAGCTCCCTGGCTCCCATCTAACCATCTAATGTAAAGCATCTTTTACTGAGTGATGATCTGAAGAGGATATGGCCAGGAGAGATTACCAGAGAGGATCAAAGGGGTCGGCAAACTCATTCCTTCTGCTTCTCCTACCTCCCTCCACCCCCTCCCCCTTTTCTCATCTTCAAATCCTAGCGATTCTTTTATGGGGAAGCTTTAGGAGGCCACTGTCTCCTCTGGATTGGGTTACAATTTCCTCCCAGATTAGTGGGGATGGGAGAGGACAGGAAACACCAGACACCCGCTATTGTAGCAGCTCTGAGGCACTCCCAGCATTCCATGGTGTGACCCAAGTTCTTTTCAGCAAAGCTTCAGAGGCACAAAGATATGTTTGTGAAATGTTAGTAGGGAGGCTACCTTGGAAACCTGCTGACTCCCCCCACTTCCCTTCCCTTCAGTCCTGCCCACCCACTTCCCCTCAGATTTCTCCTTCCCATTTCCCCTCCCCTAGACTTCCCTTTCTCCAGATTTCCTCCCTCCCTCTTTCTCTTTCCCACAGTCCTTCCCCTCTCACTTCCCCTGCCTCCTTTCCCTTCCCACTTGCCCTCCCCCTCTTTCTCTGCCCCCAGTCCTCTTCCCTCCCACCTCCCCTACCCCCAGTCCTCCCTCTCCCACTTCCTGTCCCTAGACTTCCTTCTTCCCTCTTTCTTTGCACCCCAGTCCTCCCTTCCCATTTTCCCTTCCCCCAGACTTCTCCATTCTTCTACTTCCTCTGATTCCCAGTCCTCCCTGACCAGTTCATGCCTTTGGGTGGTTAAGGAATTGGAGAGTCAGTGGGGGGTAGTAAGCAACTTGCTGTACCTAAGCCTGAAAGACCTGGATGCCTGTATCCCTTCTGATGCTTCCGGCTGTAGAATCATGAAGAAGTCCCTCTCTGGGCTTCACTTTCTCATTTATAAAATGAGACTTTAAAACAGACAGATCCTGAGGCCTCCTCCCACTGAGATCTCCCCTCTGAGCTGCACACAATTGTCTACTGCCCCATGTTATAGATGAGTGAGGAATTCAGGGGATAGTTGAGAGCTGAACAGCAGAAAAAGAAGGAGGCCTGTGGACAGCCCTGCCCTTGATGTGGGGAAGACCTGAGTTCGAATTCTGTTTCCTAGAGTGGCAGGCATCTCTTCCCCAGACTCCTTCTGGCTCCATGCCTGGCTCCGGCACTCTAGGCCAGCTCTCCATTTTTTTTTTCTTTCTTAGAGGTGAGAAAGTTGAGGCCCAGAAAGTTTGAATGACTTTCCTAAGGTCAGGAGAGGCCATGCCCCATGCCCCCAGGGGGTGCTGAGATCCCTCCTAAGGGATTCTCATCCACCAGACACAAGAGTCCCTGAGAGGGTAAACTCATTGAAACCTCTGCAGCTGGTGAGCTGGAGGACTTGGTGAGGTTGTTGAAGCTGTTGCTGGGACAGGCGAGTGAATTGGATCTGAAGGAGGGAGGGCTGTGCAAAATCATCAGCCTCATTTTTTCCTCAGGTGTAGTGGGAAACCTTGGCATTAGTAATAAAACTTCCAGGAATGAATCTACCTGGCCCAGCCTCGATGGGAAGGGAGGGTAAGTCTTTGCAGTTGGAGAATCCCGAATTCTTTCTTTGGATGGAGAATGGGGAGAGGAGGGTTGGGAAGGGGGTGTGCGCAGTCAGGGTGTTGACCTAGAGAGGAAATCAGAGAGGGGGAGTCCTGGGGGGAGGGGCTGGGAGGCAGAAGAGGAGGGCTCTGATTGATTAGAGTAGGTACTGCCTGATTCCCCTTTATCAGCGCATTCCTCCTATCGATTGTCTCCAAGTTATCGTGCATGTAACTTACTTGTACGGGTCTTTTCCTGAACATTGGACTTTGAGCTTCTTGAGGGCAAGAACTGCCTTCTGTCTTTCTTTCTAACCTTCCCCTCCCCTGCTTTGGGGTTCATGCTGTAATTATAGCACAGTGCTTGGCACAAAGTGGTCACTTAATAAAGGTGTATTAAAGGATGGATCCACAGGTCAGGGACCTGAGCCAGTCTACTTTGGCTCAGAACTCAACAGATCTATAACAGCAGCAGCAGCAACAGTAATCATAAACTGATAACAGTACTTAAAGGATTTATAGAGCATGCTACTTATATTATCTCATTTGAAGCTCATTACAATCCTGTGAAGTAGGAAAACAGGTATTATATCAGGGGCATTTTATAGATGAGGAAATTGAGGTTCAGCGTGGTAAAGAGATTTGGCCAGTAAGTGTCAGAAGTGGGATTTGGTCTCTCCTTCCTGCAAGTTCTGAGGGCTTTCGATATGCCCCCCTTTGGGATCATAAGCCCTACTGCATGGGAAATCAGGATGAATGAAATGAGCTCTGAAAAGAGACATTAAGAGACACAAGTCTTCCTGGGCACCTGGAGGGAATGCTACAGTGATGTTCTTTTGTCTGTGCTTAGGGAGAGGTGAGGTGGAATTCCATAATTTAGGTCTGCTTCAAGCTGTATTACAAGATCATGTAGCATTACCTGAAAATTATGGGAGGGTGGGAATTGTGAAGATGCTCTTAATAAATCACTGAATGATTTCATCGAGTTAAAGGGACCCACTCAGGGGCTGGACTACATGATCTCCACCATCCCTTCTATTACCTCTGATCCTATGGGCCCAGGCTTGAATCCAAGCCCTATCATTTACTTGGGTTTTCTTGGGCAGCCCCTGTCTCCCAGAGGGCCTTGGCTTCTCAGCTACAAAAATAAGAGGACTGATCCAGGTTGCCTCTTCTCTCCCTTTCCAGTCTACATCTATGGTCTTATAATTCTATTAATCTTGAGCAAGTCATTTCCCTTCTCTGGACCTCAGTTTCCTCATCTGTGAAATGAGAGAGGTTGTACTAAGTTTTTGTATCTTGTATCTAGCTGGACCTCTTCCTTACAGTGTTTTGCAATGCAGAAGGCCCCAGACCCCAGCAAGTTATGTTCTGCAAGTTCATTTATAACCCAGTTGGTGGGAAGTCAAAGTGCATTTTTACCATGGCAATTGTTAGCTGTGATGCTTAGGTTCCCAGGACAGTCCAGAAAAATTTATTTAACACATAATGCAGCTAAAGATTTTAAGCTAACTAGAGATTTTAAGTGAGAAAAAGTAGAAAAATACTCTTGCCACAAAATGAGTTCAAAACAAATCAAAAGTTTAAGAAATTAATAAAAAAAACCATTGCTCATTAAAAACAATAAATGATACATCCTAAGAGACAAGATTTGTAGTGCAAAGAATGAAGAACTTGGGATCAGAAGCTATACATCTAACTAGAACATGTATAGAAAGGCATATAAGCCACTTAAGATTTGCCTCAAAAGATGTTCCTTAGCCAAAGTGAAACGATAATCATATTTGAAACCTGGTTATTGGAACTTGCCATTTTTAGATGCTATGGGACTATTAAGTGACTGTTCTTCTGAGTCTGACTCCAGATATGGGTAGCAAGAAAGGCGATCTGAGCCTCCAATACATGATGCCAGTAAGCCGATGAGATGCTGGTATGAACTGCATGGGTGATCTCAAGGGAAGGGTGGGAGAGCGACTGTTCAGCATGGGCTGAGGTAGGATTTTCTTGACTCAGTTTCTCCACTGACACCTGGCAGACTTTAAGCCTGACTGAATGCAAGTGGATAATCTAATCCTGCCTGGAATTGACATGAAGTTGGGCAGATATTGTATCCCTGCAATGTCCCTACTCTTGGTGGCAATTTCCTATAGTCAAAAGGTTTGTGAGCTTAATACCAGATCTATTCAATTATAGATTATGGGTAGGGGAACATCCGAGGTTAAGTCTAAAATTAAACTGCTAGGCACAGGACTTTAGATCCACAACAAAAACCTAGGGTCCTTTAATTCTTAGTAATACTGTGGAGACAATTAGGGCAAGAGCTTGTGAAGTTAGCAACATAAACATTATTTGTGTCTCAGTTGGTTAATGTTTAAAAAAAAATTTCTTTTGTGGTCCATATTGTAAATGCTTTAAAAAGAAGTATCACCTGACCAAAAGTTTGAATTGCTTTATCTGTTATAAACTGTGTTAAAAATAAATAATAATAATAATAATAAAAAGAAGCTATACATCTGTGACTCACTAGGCATGTAACCACAGCCAAGTCAATATCTTTGAACTTCATTTTCTTTGTCAAGTGAGGACAGCAGTACTTTCACACAAGGTCATTGTGATGATATCTTTCATATTCTGGAGTCAGGAAGATCTGAGTTCAAATCTCACCTTATTTTTCTCATCTATAAATAGGTGATGATAATTGTGGCAGACTCCCAAGGTTGTTGTGAACTTAAAATGAGAGAATATTTGTAAAATGCTTTGCCAACCTTTAAAAAATTACATAAATACTAGCTATTATTTTTATAATAGTTTATTTTCCCCAATTACATGTTAAAATATTTTAACCTTTCAAGTTTTGAGTTCCAAATTCTATCCCTTCCTCCCTCCCCTCCCACAAGAGAGTAAGCAATCTGAGATAGTTTATACACGTGCAATTATGTAAAACATTTTCATATGTTATGTTGTACAAGAAGACTGAAAGAAAGAAGGGAAGGAAGGAAAGAAGAAAAGAAAGAAGGAGAGAGATATCATGCTTCAGTTTGTATTTAAGCAATATCAGTTCTATCTCTGGAGGCAGCATGCTTCACCATGAGCCTTTTGAGATTGTCTTGGATCTTTGTATTGTTGAAAATAGCTAAATCATTCATAGTTCTTTATTGTACAGTATTTCTGTTTCTATGTATAAGGTTTTCCTGGTTCTGCTCACTTCACTTTGCATCAGTTCATGAAAGTCTTTCCAGTTTTTTTCTTGTAGCACAATAATATTCCATCACAATCACATACCACAGCTTACTTAGTCATTTCCCAATTGATGGGCATCCCTTTGATTTCCAATTTGTAGCCAACACAAAAAGAGGTAATGCTGTTAAGTACTAATTAATGTTTTTTAGTTCTGAGACTCTAGGACTCGAAATGAAACCTCTCAAAATTCCATGGAAGAGAACTGGAAAAGGCATTCTATTAAAATCAGAATCAAGATGCTGCAGTGTTTGGGGTTGGGAGAGTGGGGATACACACTTGGTTTTGGGATACAGGGAGCAGCACACGCTCTACCTATTTGCCTTCTAAGACCCACTCTTAGAATTCTAAGGTAACAGAAGATGAGGTGCCCTGAAAAGTAGTTAGAGGCTCCAGGGAGCTGTTGAAATCCTGAGAGCTAGGAAAGGAAACTTTTCTTTAGACTGATATTTTTCCCTTTAGAGTAAAATTTAAGTACTTTTGGCAACTCTGCTTTTCACTCATTTCTCTCTGACTTCTGTGCCAGAGAGGCACTTTGGGTGGACTTGGTGAGTCTGAAGAATGGTAATGTCCAGACAGTTGGATTTTTTTTTCATTTGCTAAGTATTTTGTTTTGGTTTTTTTTTTCATCTCATCCCAAAGGGAAAAAAATACATTTCAAACCATTTTGAAAGTATGCATCTTATGAAGGCCATATGCAATGAAAAATAAGCCCCCATTTGAATTTGGATCCTCTAAGCAAGGGGATATAAAGGCTAGTTTTAGAACTTCTAAATTGCCTTGGAACTTGGCTGTCAAGTGGGACATGCAAACACTCAGGAGGCTCACTAATTGGCACAAATCAAAGTACAACTCCAGGGCATGTAGAGGTGGTCCTGAGAAGCAGACTCAAGGCGGTAAAAACAAAATGTTGAAGGGAGATTATGTCACATTTGCATTAAAACTAAACCCTACAGTGGACAGCACCATTTGTTATTTTCTAGTTTACATAGAATTCTGTCTGAAAGGATATTAGAGATCAGTCATCAAGTCTCATCACTTAGCCTTTCATTGGTCCCTACCCTGCTCCACACTAGAATTTTTAGGGTATAAGTCAAGGAGTGGGAAGGCTCATCAGTAAATTATCTGTGTTACCCTAGGGACAGTAGTTCTGAAAAGGATTTGGCAGCCCTGGCAGTACCAGAGGTCCGAGTCTTTCCTGAACATACCCCACACCCCAACAACCAAGTTTTACTAGGCTGATGATGGATGCCCCTAAGAGGTAAGCAGTGTATGCTGCCCACCAACTCCTTCCTCAGGGAGATCCTCCAATGCTTCTCCCTTTTTTTCTCTTTCAAAGCTCACTATTAGTTAATCCTCCTCAGTCAAACTCATTTTTATGTACAGTAGTGGAAATAATGCTGGCATTAAGAGTTTGGAAATCCTACCATACTAGCTGTATGAGTGTGGATGAGTCAATTACTTAATCTGTCCAAGCCTCACTTTCTCTATCTGTAAGACACTGATAATAATAGCTGGATTTTTCTCCTAATCTCTAGTGTCTCTGTGTTGACCTCAGAGCCAAGCAGACTCCAGTGTGTTCTCCCTAATTTTTGATCAGCTCTTCTTTGGAAGATAGTCATTGGCTTCAGGCTTTAGGAGTTTTTCTAGGTTGGTAAGACCCCCTCCATAGCTTGTGCTCTTTTGTCAAAGCCTTCAAGAGTCTGGGGGACCTCGAGTAGGTGGTGGGGTCATCACCATCATATCCTTGTTATCATTTACCATCTTCATCACTATGCTCTTCTTTCTCCTCCTCTTCAATACAAATATAGGTTTAATGCCTGACCTTGATTACTACAAAAGGTATAAGAACCACATTCAAACTTTATCCTGGGCTTGGACCCTCCACATAACCACCCAAGGGGTGACTTGGTCAAAAGCTTCATTTTCAAAGCCATTGATGTTTTCATTCAGCAGCATATCCTTCCAAGGAACTTTCCACATCACTATTTAGGGCTAATCTTGGAGTCCTCATTATACAAGGACATGAACTCTATTTTTCCCTTCATCTTGAAGTTCAGACCCATAAATGTGATGACTAGTTTTTCAGGAAGATGGTAAATTCTCATTGATGGGTTTTCTTCCTAATAAAGGCTGAGCATCAGACAAAATGACCACAAAGTTTTCCAAAATGCAAGGTCAACTTAAGTTTCTGTTTAATTTTGGCATAAGGTCAGCTGAATGCCTTCAGTTTTTCTGTAAGGGAAAGATGACTTTCTTATTCTCAAATCATAATGGATAAACTTTCAATCTTAGAAAGTCAAACCAGGACCAAAGTATTTGTGGAAAACCAAGTAGTTGCTATGTATGGAAATTACATAACAGGGTGCGAAAAGTCATAGGTTGACCAAGTAATGAACAGGAGCATATGAGAAAGAGAAATCACTCCCCATATTATTAATGTATACACCAAAAAGTAGAGGGCTGAGGATGGAGTAAAAAAAAGTGGCTACTCTCTTTTATAAACCAAAATTCATTAATCCATGCAAAGCTATACTTTAACAATCAGATGAGTCATCACTCTGGGTCTGTGATTTTGTCAGTGTGTGTCTAACAGAGACCACAACACTTCAATGATTTGGCAGGTGGACCCCACAAAAGTTATTTGGGTTAAAAATTCACTCAATTGTAATCAACTTGGTAGCCAGCTTCTTGGAACTTAACTGGGCTGGTCCTTAGAAAATAAATGGTAAGTTAATCTCTAGACCCATTTTAGAGACCAGGTTATCTTGGGTTTCACTGACAGGGCTTTGGTGGACATAGGTCGTTCTTAAGCCCCTGTGAAGTATCCAAGTAGGATGTTAGCAGAGACCTATTCTTGCCCCCACCTCTCAGGGCCTTTTTGTTGCTCTTAGTTAAGTGTCGTACAGGACCCCAAAGCATTTACTTGGAAAAAATAGAGCCTGCCATGCAAGAGTAACATACAAGAAGCCCAAAGGTCAAGGACTGCTTGTTCAAGATTGGCTGTTGTACAGTCAATGTGTCATGTATTTCATGGACAGCAAGATAACCAGGAAAACTATAGTTAGCTGGATAATTTAGGAACACTATCGCCCACGACAGCAGGTCCCTGGGAATCAGATTCTGTCTAATTGGACCCCAAGGAGTAAAAGGAGTCTCTCAATGACAGGGTTTCAGTTCTGACAAGGGGAAAACCTGGATCTTGAAAGAGAACCGAATGGAGAGAGTATTTGACTCAATTTTTACTCTTACTTTTTAGTGAAAGATTAACAATTTCCCTCAGTGTTCAAGAAGGTGGGTTATGAGAGACCAGATAAACCCTAAAGAATTTTTGTCTTTCTTTCCTCTTTTCTCCAGTCACAGATTAAGATCAGAATCTTTTCTTATTTACAATCTTAAACAAACTTGAGGGCACTGACAGTTTAAGAGCCTAACCTAAGGTCCCCTAGTATATATTGGGCAGAGTTCCTGGGTCTTCTTGGTCCCACCATGCTTTGCTGTGTCCTTTTGAGCTCTTTATGTACCTAAGATTGGCAGGCAAGAGAAATCAATCAATTAATCAGCATCAATTTATGGAGTATTCCCTATGTATGAAGTACTGTTTTAGGCTTTAGGGATACAAAGTATAAATGAAACAGTCCTGGACCTCAAGGAGCTTCCATTCTTTCTAGGGAGAGACAAAGTAAGTACAAAATATATATTAGAGAAAATAACCCAGTAAGCTGGACAAAAGTTTCATGAGTAGAAGTGAATATGATGGGGAAATGTGGTCCCCATTATACCCAAGAATTTCTCCCTGACAGCCTTGAGAATTTGGAGAAGATTCAAGATTCTATGTTCTTACCAAAGGTATGTCCTCAATCAATCCCTCAATAAGTGTTTTTGGGTATCTACTACATTCCAGCATTTAAGATTTGACTCTTCCCCTTTTCAGAACTGGAACCCTCCATTCAGAGGCTCCATTATCCTTTTGGGGCTCAGTTAGGCAGAATCTTGTTCTGCCTGTATTAGAGGCTGTATTAGGGGCAATGCTCCCCGAAGATGGCTATGCAGCAATGGAAATGACACTAGCCCTGCCCTCATGAAGCTTCTATTAACTGAACAATGTTGATGGTTAGATTCTTCCATACAGATGTCAACTTTTCTCTGACTTCAGCAGTAAAAGAGTGGGAACTTGCCTGGAACTGTCCCAAATCTGTGCAAATTTCAGGAGAACCTGAGGTCATCATGATCATTGAATATATAGCAGAAGGTCCCTGCAACTGAGAAGTCTGAGCATCAGACACAAGCAGTCCAAATGGCAGGAGAATTGAGCTAGAAGCAGAGCATCATCTCCTGTGGCCCCCATATCTAGCACTCTCCAGGGAGAAGATTTGTATTGAGGGAAGGGTTCTTCCACCAAGTTCAGCCAGCTTCATTGGTAAGGAACAAGGTTCCCTCTTTCGTGGCAAAACTTATTATTCAGGAGTCATGCATTACTAGTAGAGGAGGCTAGATGGACCTGTCACAAAGAGCTGGGTAGATCTGGGTCTAAATATTTTGCAGTCAATATTGGATGAGTCACCTCTAGGAGCCCCAAGCACTTCTCTAAGAACTTAAAGACTCACATTTAAGATTGGTGGGATATATACATGTTTAATGAGCTAGAGAGACAGGACTGCTTCATTCTTTCTCTTCTCATTCCCAGTGCCTGAGAATTAATAATTAATTTAACTTGATAACCATCAATAATTACATATATAAGGAACAAATGTAAAGAGGTGATTTACAAAAAAGATAATTAAGTGCAAGATAGTTTGAAAGACTGGAAGGGTTTCATGTAGGAGGCGATTCTTGAGCTGTAATTTGGAATACAGTAAGTGTTTGATTACTGCTTATTGACTGATGAGGTACTGTTAAAGGTAGTTTCTATGCCTGAAGTTCCCATATCATTGGAATCACAGCATCTTATACACACATCAGGGTGTGTACACACAAACACAGATTTGTAAAAGCTTAAAATTAGTTGGAACCATTCTGCCACAAAACAGAATCCCAGAATCTCTGAGTTAGACTGCTCAGTCCAACTTAGGACTCAACCAGGATCCCTGCTGCAGAATGTATTTGGAAAGTTGCAGTGAGAGGGAACCACTGCCTCCCAGGGCAGCCCACTCCCACCTGCAGACAGTACTCATTGTGAGAGCTCCCTTATGTTGACTTCTTCTCAGCCCTTTCTGCTCCCCAGAAGTGAAATTAGAAAGGAAAAGAAAAAGGAGAGGAGGGAATGCACACAATGTCCATTATTACCCAGCCTCCTGGAGAAGGATTACTGCCAGTGTGTTTTATTTGAAGGAATGATTGCCGTTTATTTTATTGCCGGTAAAGGCTGCCAACTCTTATGATGATAAAATTGCTGACTTTACAAAGGGTTTATTTATATACTATAGGTTCTGAAAGACAGAGCCAGTCCGGAGGGTAGTCATTCCAGGGTGGGGAAATTTGGTTGGAATTTCAATCAATGTAACTCTTATATTAACTCTCCTCATACTTGTACTTTTGTGGGTTCACCAATAAAATGGATGTGGGTAAGAGAACTATTTATATACCTATGTAATCATCAGATGGAGGAAGGGCAGTGTGGGAGAGGGGAAGGGGCACTGCCTTCCATGGCAGGAAAATTCTGAGTTGGTGGTTTTATTCAGTGCCTACTCTGTGGCAGACATTGTGCTGAACACTGGACCATGGACTTAATCTCTTCCAGTATGTCTCCTTGTCTGAAAAATAAGAGTATCTGTACTGTGTATATCATAGATTTCAAGCTGGAATAGGGGTGAGTGGGATTCCATGGTCATCTAATATGACCTCATTTTTACAGATGAGAAAAGTGAGACCCATAGAGAGGAAGTAATTTTACCATAATCAAAAAGCTGGTAAATATCAGAGCTGGAATTTGAATAATCAGGAATGGAAGCCAGGAATTCCCAGTCCTGATTCTTCCACCACTTGATTGAATGATCCTCATTGGTCATTTTCACTCTTTGGATGATATAGCTGAGATTATTTCTGAGAGTTCATTCAGTTCTCACATTCTATAATCTAAAGCCCAATGACATCTCTAGAAGGAAAGCTCTGTGTGGTCAGGGATGGTTTTATTTCTATTTCTGTACCTCCACTGCCTAGCACATCAGAATAGTGAATAGACCTGTGATTACATTGGTATAGCAAGCTAACTCCCAGATAAGTAAACTTTTTCACAAATACAACTCAACAACATCAGATCTCTAACTATATTATCGAGTGGCAATTATTTAAAAACAATCTAGTACTAGCTAAGAAATAGTCTTGGATGTGTGGAATAGATTAGGTACACAATACCTTGCAGTAAATGACCATAGTAACCTGGCATATGGTATACCCAAAGATATACCTTTGAGACAAAAGCTTTGAGACAAAAACACTATTCGACAAAAACTGCTGGAAAAACTATAAAACAGTGTGGCAGAAACTCAGTTATGTATAGGAGTAACTTATACAATAGTGAAATGAGGGGAAGGTGGTAGCAGAAAGGGGAGAATGATATAAAAGAGGGAAGATTTTAAAAAACACAGTGATTAGAAGTAAAATAGACCTCCGAGGAGGGACAGGATAAAATACAGAATAACATAGGATGGAGGGAAATAGTAACCATAACTGTGAATGTGAATAGGATGCACTCACCCATATAATGGAAACAGCAGAATAGATTAGAAACCAGAATCCAACAATGTGTTGCATACAAGAGACATACTTGAAACAGAAAGACACATATCAAGAGTTAAAATAAAGACTACAGTAGAATCTCATATGTTTCAGGTGAACAAAAATAAGGCAGGGTTAGCAATCATGATCTCAGACAAAACAAAAGCAAAAACAGCCCCAATTAAAAGGGATAATCAGGGAAATTACATTTTGCCAGAAAGAAAGCATAAACAATGAAGTAATGTAAAAACATTTTACAGCAAGTTTCTCTGATAAAGGACTCATTC
Source organism: Bettongia penicillata ogilbyi (assembly GCA_023548195.1). Lineage (NCBI taxonomy): Eukaryota > Metazoa > Chordata > Mammalia > Diprotodontia > Potoroidae > Bettongia > Bettongia penicillata. The sequence goes on along the minus strand of JAJHZJ010000134.1, from coordinate 8,006,464 downwards.
TAAAATATATGCTGAATATAGAACTGAGTTTAAAAAAGTAACAGTCATTCCCCAATTGATAAATAGTCAAAGCATATAAACAACCAGTTTTCAGAAGTCAAAGTTATCTATAGTTACATGAAAAAATTCTCTAAATCACTACTAGTTAGAGAATGGCAAATTAAAACAATCCGAGGTGCCACCTCATACCTATCAGAAGTGACAAATGCTGGAGAGTATGGGGGAAAATAGGTACTCTAATGGATTGTTGATGGACTAACGAGTGGTCCAATTATTTGAAAGAACAATTTGGAACTAGGCCCAAAGGAATATAAAACTGTTCATATACTTTGACCCAGCAATACCATTAGTAGGTCTTAAAAAAGAGAAAGAATCTATTTTTGAAAAATTATTTATAGCAGCTATTTTTGTGATAGGAAAGAATGGGAAATCAAGAAGATGTCCATCAGTTGGGGAATGGTTGAACAAGTTGTGACATATGATTGTGAGTATGGTATGCTGTAAGGACTAATGAGAGGGGTGGTTTCAGAAAAAAAAAAAACAAACACATGGTAAGATCTATATGTATCCATGCAAAATGAAACAACAAGACCAGGAAATCATTGTACACAGTAACAGTAATGTTGCAATGATAGTCATCTGTGAAAGACTTGCCAACTCTGATCAATGGATAATCTAAGAGAGTTTTAAATGGGTCATGATGAAAAAAATGTTTCCATCTCCAGAAAGAGCTAATAAATTCTGAAGACAAACTGAAATACAATTTTCTCACTTACTTTTTCTTGTTTTTCTTTTGAAATATGGCTAATGTGGAAATACGTTTTGCCTGATGTCACATGTACAATTGATATCATATTACTTGCCTTTTCAGTGGATGGGAAATACAGGGAGGGAGGGAGAGAATTTGGAACTCAAAATTTAAAAAGATAAGAATGGGAGAATAAATATTTTTAAAAGAAAGAAAGAAAGATTAACAGCTTGGTTAAAAGAGGCACAAAAATACTGAAGAAAATAGTGCCTTGAAAGAAACAGAATTGGTCAGGAGGTGGAATCAAGATGGGTGAGTAAGAGCAGGGACTTTCCTGAATTCTCCCCCAAAACCCTCCAAATACCTGTAAAAATGACTAAACAAATTTCAGAGCTACAGAACCCACAAAATGACAGAAGGAAACAAGTACCCAGTCCAAAAACACTGGAAAGTCAATAAAAAATGTCTTTTGCATCAGGCAGGGAGTGGAACAGAGTCTGGCCTGGGCCACACCTGCACAGACATGCTGGAACAAGCCTTAGTAATGAATCATTTGCAGTTGTAGCAATTTCCAGACTTTTCAATCCACAAAATCCAAAAAGTTCAATAGCAAAACTCTGTGGGACTTGGGTGAAAGAAGAGTGAGCAGTCTGGCAGGGTCAGGCCCCAACTCAGGGCAGTGGGGGTAGTGGTGGTGGTGGCGGAAGCAGCAGCAGCAGCAGCAGTGTCAGAGGCTGGAGCTCTGGGCCCACAGATGGTGGGGGATTGAGAGATTGAAGGAAACCCCTACTGCAAGCAGAATCTTACCTTGACAAAGGGTTAGAAAGTCAAGTGTTTGCCTGGGAAGATGAGTAAACATGAAAGATCTCAGAATATAGAATCTTACTTTGGTGACAAGGAAGATCAGGGAATATAACCACAGGAAGACTACAGAGTCAAAATTCCTACGTCAAAAGCCTCCAAGAGGAATATTAATTGGTCACAGGCTATGGAGGAACTCAAAAGTGATTTTGAAAATCAAGTAAGAGAAGTAGAAGAAAAATTGAGAAGGGAAATGAAAGTGATACAAGAAAATCATGAAAACAGAGTCAACACCTTGCTAAAGGAAACCCCCACAAAATACTGTAGAGAATAATACCTTAAAAATAGACTAATGCAAATGGCAAAGGAGGTCCAAAAAGCCAATTAGGAGAAGAATATCTTAAAAAGTAGAACTGGCCAAATGGGAAAGGAGGTCCAAAAGTTCACTGAAGAAAATATGTCTTTCAAAGCTAGAAAGGAGCAAATGGAAGCTAATAACTTTATGGGAAATCAAGAAATTATAAAACATAACCAAAATAATGAGAAAATAAAAGACAGTGTGAAATATCTGATAGGAAAAACCACTGACCTGGAAAATAGGTCCAGTAGAGATAATTTAAAAACTGTTGGACTACCTGAAAGTCATAATAAAAAAGAGCCTAGACATAATCTTTGAAGAAATTATCAAGGAAAATTGCCCTGATATTTGAGAACCAGAGGGTAAAATGGAAATTGAAAGAATCCACTGATTGCCTATGAAAAGTGATCCTAAAAGGAAAACTCCTGGGAATATTGTAGCCAAACTTCAGAACTCCCAGGTCAAGGAAAAAGTATTGCAAGAACCAGAAAGAAACAATTAGAGTATTATGGAAATACAATGAGGGTAACACAAGATCTAGCAGCTTCTACATTAAGGGATTGAAGGGCTTGGAATATGATATTCTGGAGGTCAGATGAACTAGGATTAAAATATGCAGTAAAACTGACTATAATTCTTCAGGGGAAAAACTGGTATTCCATGAAATACAGGACTTTCAAGCATTCTTGATTAAATGACCAGAGCTGAATAGAAAATTTGACTTTCAAATATAAGAATCAAGAGAAGCATGAAAAGGTAAATAGGAAAGAGAAATCATAACAGACTTATTAAAGTTGAACTGTTTACATTCCTATCATGGAAAGATGATATTTGTAACTCATGAGACCTTTCTCAGTATTAGGGTAGTTGGAAGAAATGGATAGACAGACAGACAGATAGATAGATAGATAGATAGATAGATAGATAGATAGATAGATAGATGACACAAGGTGAGTTGACGATGAAGGGATGCTATCTAAAAAATAAAATAAAGGGGTGATATATATATATTATAATATTATATAATAAATATAAAAAGGGGTGAAAATAAAGAGGAATATATTATTAGAAAGAGAAAGGGAGAGAGAGAATGGGGTAAATTATCTCACATGAAAGAGGCAAGAAAAAGATTTCACAATGGAGTGGAAGAGGGGGGAGGTAAGAAGAAATGTGAACCTTACTCTCATCATATTTGGCTTAAGGAGGGAATAACAAACACACTCAATTGGGTATCTTACCCTATAGGAAAGTAAGGGGGAAAAGGAAAAGGGGAGAATGATAGAAGGGAGGGCAGATTGGAGAAGGGGGTAATTAGAAGCAAACATTTTTTAAAAGGGATGGGGTCAAAGGAAAAAATAGAATAATAATTAGCATCCCTTCATAGTCAACTCACCCTGTTCTATCTATCTATCTATCTATCTATCTATCTATCTATCTATCTATCTATCTATCTATCTGTCTGTCTGTCTGTCTATCCATTTTTTCCAACTACCCTAATACTGAGAAAGGTCTCATGAGTTACAAATATCTTCTTTCCATGATAGGAATGTAATAAGTACACATGTTTATATTTAATTTATTTAATTAAATATTTATTTTTTAAATAAATAAATTTATTTAAATTTGTAAATAAATAAATTAGTTTAAATTCATTTAAATAAATAAATTTACTTAAATTTATTTAAATAAATAATTGTATTTAAATAATTATATTTAATTGCTTGCCTTCTCAATGGGAGTGGGTGGGGAAGGAAGAATGAATAGAATTTGGAGCTCAAAGTTTTAAAAACAAATGTTAAAAAATTGTTTTTACATACAACTGGGAAATAAGATATATAGGCAATGGGGTATAGAAATCTATCTTACCTTTCAAGAAAGTAAAGGGGAAGGGAACAAGGGGGGATGATAAAAGAGTGGACAAACTTGGAAAAGGGGTAATCATAATGCATGGCATATTGGGGTGGGGGAGGGGAAAGATGGGAGAAAATTTGGAACTCAAAATCTTGTGGAAATGAATGTTGAAAAATAAAAATAAATTTAAATCTTAAATAAAACAGAATTGATCAAATGGAAAAAGATATACAGAAATTTACTCATAAAAAGAATTTAAAAGGTAATTTAACCAAATGGAAAAGGAGGTAAAAAAGGTCACTCAAAGAATTCCTAAAACAAAATTAGAATTGGGCAAACAGAAACTAATGACTCCATGAGACATCAAGAAACAATAAGGCACTGTGAAAATAATGAAAAAAATAGAGGAAAATGTGAAATATCTCATGGGAAAAGCAAATGACCTGGAAATAGACTGGAGAGAAATTTAAAAATTATTAGGGTACTTGAAATTCATGATCAAAGAAAGAACTTAGCGGTCATATTTTTAAAAATTATAAAAGAAAGTTGCCTTGATATCCTGGAACCAGAGGATGAAATAAAAATGGAAAGAATTCACTGATCATCACCTAAAGTGATCCCAATATGAAAACTACCCGGAATATTATAGTCAAATTCCAAATTATAGACCAAATTCTCAGGTCAAAGAGAAAATACTTTAATCAGACACAAAGAAACAATTCAAATATCATGGAGACACAGTGAGGCTCACACATGATTTAGCCACTTCTACATTAAAAGAGTGAAAGGCTTGGAATATAATATTCTGAAAGGCAAAAGAGTTGGCATTACAGCCATGAATAGCTTACCCAGAAAAGTTGACTCTAATCCTTCAAGGGAAAAAAATAGACATTCAATGAAATAGAGGACTTTTGAGCATTCCTGATGTAAAGACCAAAGCTGAATAGAAATTCTGATTTTCAAATAAAAGACTTAAAAGAAGTATTAAAAGGTAAATATTAAAGAGAAATCATAAGGAACGAACGATTAAACTGTTTTAACCTTTTTGTATGGAAAGATGATGCATGTATTTTCTAAGAACTTTATCACTATTAGCACAGGTAGAAGGATTCTATATAAAAAGAGGATTTAGGACTGAGTAATTTATGGTTGGATAATGTAAAATATAAAGGGTGAAGAAGAGGGATGCACTGAAAGGGAGGGGAAGGGAGAGAAAGAACGTGGAAAATGATTTGACATAGAAGAGATGTACAAGAAAGAAGTTTTACAGTAGAGGGGATAATGGGAGAGAGGTGTAATGCTTGAACCTTGCAAATAAATCACTCAAAGTGAGGGAACACACACACACAAATGATCATAGAAATCTATTTTACCTAACAGGGGAAATGGGAGGGGAAGGGGATAAAAGGAAAGGAGAGGAGATAAAAGAAGAAAGTGATTGGAAGCAAAACAGACTCTAGAAGAGATAAAATGAGAGAGGGAAAGAGAAAGAGAGAGAGAGAGAGAGAGAGAGAGAGAGAGAGAGGAGAGAGAGAGAGAGAGAGAGAGAGAGAGAGAGAGAGAGAGAGAGAATCATAAGTAGAACAGAATAGGATGGTGAAAAATGCACAAGCAGTAACAATAACTAGGAATATAAATAATATGAACTCAGTCATAAAACAGAAGCAGAAAGGATTACAAACAAGAATCTAACGATATGCTGTTTACAAGAAACATACATGAACACAAAGACACAGAGTTAAAATGAGGGGCTGGAGCAGAAGCTATAATGCTAAAGCTGATGTAAAAAAGATTGTGGTATGTGATTTCAAATGAACTGAAAGCAAAAATAGATAGAATTAAAAGGAATAAGCAGAGTAACTATACCTTGCTGAAAGTCACCATAGACAATTAAGTCACATCAATAATGAACAAATAGCATAGTATCCAAATGCTTAAAGGAAAAGTTAAATGAGTTACAGGAGTAAATACAAAGTAAATCTGTACTAGTGGGGTACCTCAACTTTTCCCTTTCTGAACTAGAAAAAATTAAAACATTAAATAAGAAAGAAGTTAAGGAGATTAACAGAAACATTGAAAACTTTGATATATAATAGATCTCTGGAGAAAACTGAATGGGAATAGAAAGGAGTATATCTTTATTTTCCCTTGATACATGGCACCTTCACAAAAATTGACCATATAATATGGAATAAGAACTTCACAACCTAATACAGAAAGGCATAAACATTAAATGTACCATTTTTTTGGCCCACAAAAACAATAAAAATTACATTTAATAAAGGGCCATGGAAGGATTGAATAAAAGTTAGTGGGAAACTAGATAATCTAATCCTAATGAATGAGTGAGTCAAATCACAAACCATAGAAATAATTAATAATTTCATTAAAAATAATGACAATGGTAAGACAACATTTCAAAATTTGTGGGATGCAACCACAGCAGTACTTAGGGAAAAAAGTTACTAACTCTAAATGCATACATCAATAGAAGAGAGAAAGAGTAGATCAATGAATTGGGCATGAAACTTAAAAGTCCCCAATTAAACATTAAATTAGATATCCTGAAAACCATAGGAGAGATTAATAAAATTAAAAGATAAAAAAAATTAAAATGACAAATAAAACTATGAAGCAGTTTTATGAAAAAAATAGCTAAAGCAGAGGTTAATTTGATTTAAAGAAAAGAAAAAAGAAAATCAACTTACTAGTATCAAAAATTGAATGGATGAATTCACCAACAAGAAAAAGGAAATTAAAACAATTATTAAGTTATTTTGCCCAATTATATGCCAGTAAAACTGACAATCTAAGTAAAATGGATGAATATTTACAGAAACATAAACTGATTAGATGAACAGAAGAGGAAATGGAATATTTAAGTAACCCTGTCTTAGAAAAATAAATTGAATTGACCATCAATGAACTCCCTAAGTTCATTGACATAAAAGAGGTGTACAAGAAAGAACTTTTACAGTAGAGGAGAAAATGGGAGAAGTGGGTAATCCCCAGGATCAACTGAATTAGCAAGTGAACTCTACAAAATATTTAAGGAACAAATAATCTCAATACTATATAAACTATTTGGGGAAAAAATAGGTAAAAAAATAGTCCTTTTCTTTTATGACAGAAATATGGTTTTGATACTCATACCAGACAGCACAAAAACAGAAAAAGAAAACTATAGACCAATCTCCTTAATGAATATTGATGCCAGAATTTTAAGCAAAGTACTAGCAAGGAGATTATAGCAATATGTCACAATGATCACACACTACAACCTGACGGAATTTACACTAGGAATGAAGGGCTGGTGCAATATTGGGAAAACAATTAGTTTAATTGACTACATCAATAACAAAAACAAAAAAAACTATATGATAATATTAATAGATGCAGAAAAATATTTGAAAAGATATAATGTCCATTCATGTAAAAAAGAAACCACTAGAGAATATAGGAAAAAATGGAGTTTTTCTTAAATGACAAGTGACATCTATCTAAAACCAAGAGTAAGCATTATCTTTAATGGAAATCAGGATGTAAGATCAGGAGTGAAGCAAGGATGTCCACTATTATTAAATATTGTACTAGAAAAGCTAGCTCTGGCAATTATACAAGAAAAAGAAATCAAAGGAATTAGAATAGGCAATGAGAAAGCAAAGTTATCGCTTTTTGCAGATATGATAGTATACTTAGAGAATCAAATATAAAACTTTGTTTTTGATTGGTCATTCAGTTGTGTCCAACTCTTTGTAACATCATGGGCTTGTCCATGGAATTTTCTTGGCAAAGATACTGGAGTGGCTTGCCATTTCCTTATTCCAGCATGTCCTCATTTTCTAGATAAGGGACTGAAGCAAATAAGGGTTAAGTTATTTGCCCAGGGTCACACAGCTAGTAAGTGTCTGAGACCAGATTTGAATTTAGATCTGACTCCAGTCAGATACTCCATGCTCTGTGCCAGCTAGCTGATCCAACTAAACTATCCCCACACTAGCTGGAACAATTAACAACTTCAGCAAAGTAGCAGTATATAAAGTAAACACTCACAAATCATCAGCCTTTCTATATACTATAAAGTGAACCTAGCCAGAAGAGAAAGAAAAAGAAATCTCATTTAAAATAACAGCAGAAGATGTGAAAAACTTGGTACTCTACCTCCCAAGACAAATCTGGTGATTGTATGAACACAATTATAAAACACTTCTCACAAAAATAAAGACATAATTAAGCAACTGGAAAAATAATTATTGCTCATGGACAGGGCAGGCCAATATAATAAAAATGAAAATTCTGCTTAAGTTAATTTACTTATTTAGTGCCATACATATAAATCCAAGTAGCAAAAAAATGATTTTATAGAGCTAGAAAAAATTAATAACAAACTTCATCTGGAGGAACAAAAGGTCAAGAATATTAGGAGAATAAAATAACTGTTAGGGAAAGTAGAATAGAAGTTCTGGATTTCAAATCAAGTTACAAAATTGTAATCATCAAAACAATATGGTACCGACTAAAAAACTGAGTGGTGGATCAGTGGAATAGACCAGGTACACAAGATACAATAGGAAATGACCAAAGTAATCTTTTGTTGTTGTCCACTTGTGTCCAACTCTTCTTGATTTCATTTGAGGTTTCTTCGGCAAAGATAGTGATGTGATTTGCCATTTTCTTCTCCTGCTCATTTTATAGATGAGAAAACTTAGGAAAACATGATTTGTCCAGGATCACACAGCTGATGAGTAATTGAGGCCAGATTTGAACTCGCAATCATGAGTCTTCTTGACTCCCGACCTGATACTCTACCTGCCATTATAATAGTTATCTACTGTTTGGTAAACCCAATGATCCAAGATTTGAGGGTAAGAACTTATCATTTGACAAAAATTGCTGGGAAAACTACAAAGAAGTTTGGTAGAAATTAGGCATGGATCAACATCTCACACAATATGTTATGATATTGTCAAAATGGATTAACAATTTAGACCTAAACAGTAATATCAAAAGTGACTAAGGGAATATGGAAAAATGTGCCTGTCTGATCTGTGGATAAGGAAAAATTTATAGCAAACAAGAGATAGTGAGGATTAGTGGAAATAAAAAGGCTAATTATGATTGTAAAAAATTAAAAAGGTTTTTCAAAACAAAATAGGTGTAGCCAACATTAGAAGAAAAACATGAAACTAAAATTTTTACAATAAGTTCCTCTGATAAAGGCTTCATTTGTACTAAATTTATAAAAATAAGATCCATTTCTTAATTGATAAGTGATCAAAGGATGAACATAGGTCATTTTCAGAAGAAATTATAGCTATCAATATCACATTAAAAAATTCTCTAAATCATTACTAATTAGAGAAATGCAAATTAAAACAACTCTGAGATACCACCTCACACCTATTAGATTGGCTAACATGACAGAAAAGACAAATGACAAATGCTGGAAGAAATGTTGGAAAACTGAGACACTAACATGCTGTTGGGAATTGTGAACTAGTCCAAACATTCTATAAAATAGTTTATAACTAAGCTCCACAAACTACAAAACTGTGCATTCCCTTTGACCTAGAAACACCATTATTTGGTATGTATCTCAGAGATCAAAAAAGGAGAAAAGACTTATTTATAAAAATTTATAGCAGCTCTTTTTTGTGGTGGCAAAGAAATGGAAATCAAAAGGATGCCCATCAATTGAGGAATGGCAAAATAAGTTGTGTTATATGATTGTGATGGAATACAATTGAGCTATAAGAAATAATAACCAGAATGGTTTCAAAAATATCTATGAACTGTTGCCAAAAGAAGTGAATAGAACCAGGGGAACACTGTAATATTATAAGGATGACCAACTGTGAAAGACTTAGCTACTCTGATTAAAACAATGATCCAAGATAATTCCAAGGGACCCATGATGAAAAATGCTATCCACTTCCAGAAAGAGGACTGATGAACTTTATTTTTATTGTTTTATTTTGTTTGTGTTTTCTTTTGCAATATGATAATATTGAAATAAATTTTGAATGACTTCACATGTAAAATTGATGTCAAATTGCTTCCCTTCTCAAGGAGAGAGGGGCATAACAGGAGAGAGAGTTTAAAATTCCAAATTTCTAAAAATGATTCTTAATTTTTTACATGTAATTTGGAAATATTTAATAAAATAAATAAAAGGAATTAAACAAAACAAAAAACAAAACAAAAGAATCTCTGTTCCCAAAAGGCAAAGTCTGTTTCTCCTTGGTCTTTATCCCCAGAACCTAAGATAGACCTAGCCTTAATCACCGAATGGGTGTTGATTCACACAAATTGAGACCTGGGAAGGAGCTGAGCTTACAAAGGTCAAGTTCTCCCACTATATCTGGGGCCATCTGCAGTCTTCCTGATGTATATGTTGCCACTGGACCCAGATGACTCTAGAAGAAAGTGAGGCTAATGATTTTGCACAGTCCTGTCTCACTTAAATCCATTTCACTTGCAAGTCAAGACATTACCCTCCTGAAGTAATCAATCTTTTCTGAGAATTAGGGATAAACACCACCATCTAATACAGTGCCTGGTACATAACAAGCCATTGATAAGTGCTTTGTCATTCATTCTTTTCTTTATTCAATCACGTACTCCTTCTTTCTCATTTATTCACTTCATTCATTCACTTGCTTATTCATTCATAGATTAACAACATCTATAGTGGCTACGTAGTTATTGTGAGGAAATTTCCTTCCATTAAAATCTATGTTGTGTCTCTCAGTGGAATAGAAGCTTCCCAAGACTTGGTTGGACAGCTTGTGCTGTTTTACATTTGTGTCCTTGGCACCCAACACAGTGCCCGGAACATTCTAGGTGTGTGATAGCATTAATGATTACCAGTAATAATAGCTTACATTTATAGCCCATTTCAAAGTTTGGACACTACTTTTCATAGATTGTCTCATTGGGATTTTGCCTTGTGAGGTAGCATCTTTGCCAAGAAAGCTCCAAATGGGATCATGAAGAATTAAACATCACTAAATTACAACAACATGAAGAAATTTGCCTTGCAAATGACAAAAGTGAGATTCTGAGAGGTAAATTAGTTTGTCCAAGGTCAAGCCACCAGCTAGGATGTATCAGAGACAAGACGTGGTCACTTCATGATTCTCAGTCTGATGGACTCTGCACTCTGCCTCAAGCCTCCCCACTAGAATATTAACTTCTCTCTAGGCTGTCAGGGCTCTGCCTTTGTTCCAGGTTCCACATTCCTTCCAGTTTGGTCCCCTATAGACAATGGAAGGGGAATGGGGAGCTTTTTTTCCATTGAGGGCCACTGACTCCCAGAAAACAGAAGATGACTTCCTCCTCTGCTTTTCAAATTAAGGTCCAGGAACACAGCAATCGCATTGTTGGGGGTTTGATTGGAGATTTCTTGGACTTGAGTCTGGCCCTGAGAAGAATCTGGAGTAGACTTTGCAATCAAAATGTCACCCCATTTCTTTAAGTGCCCCAAATCAGCAACATCAGGGATGGGTATAAGCCAACTTATAAGAGCCAAACCACAGAGCCCTCTAAGTGCCAACATAGAGATGGTACAACTGTCCACCAGAGGCTTCCCAACCCCCAACCCTCAACCCCCCTAGCCCAACCCGTGCTGTCTTGATTAGTGCCAAGTATGTGGGTGCAGCCAGTGTGGGGGACTGCAAAGCTGACCACAGAGGAGCAACGAGCCCTAAAGCTGAATCCCAGAGCCAGCCCTTTATCCTAAAGCACCAAAGTGATCATCACCCTAACTTACTTTTGAATTGAATCTGGCAAAACCTTTTTATAGCTCATGCCTCATGCTGTACTTGAGAAAACTTGGTGACACAGGCAAGGTATTCATATTCACATGTATTTTACAGGTGAGAAAATTGAGGTTCTGAGAAAGCAAACAACCTGCTAAAGGTCACACAACTTAGAAAATGATGGAACTAGAAATTAGGTCTTTTGATTCTAACTCTAGACCATAATTTTGTCACTCTTCCTTCCCCATTCAAGAACTTCTATTACCTTCAAGATTCTATATTCAAAGCTCTTCATAACCTGTCCTTCCGCTGCCTTTCCAGGCTCTTCACAGCTAATACATACATCTCGATCCAGTAACTAACTTCCTGGCTGTTTACACACCTACATTCCAGCTTCAGACAGTCAGTATTTTCCCTGGCTAAGACCCATGCCTGGAGCACTCTCTCTCCCCAACTCTACCTCCTGCTTTTGCTGATTTCTTTCAAGTGCAAGCTAAAGGTCCTTCACTTGTGTCTCTACATTGGAGTCAATCAGTATAGGCAGCAGGAGGCCCTGGCAGAGGGAACCTCTTAATCCATCATTTTCCAGGTAAGAACAACATCTGTTCACACAAGGCAGGGGAGAGCACGGTGAGCAAGAAAAATCTTGGAAGTGGGACAGTGTACAGAGCTGGGCCTCCAACCCCTGCCAGGTAAGCAAGCAGCCAAATGACACTGTCATCAGAAAAGGGATGAGACTGATGGAGGCTGCCAGCCTCTGAAACAGCCTCAAACAGGGCTGGGCACTCTTCGTGTCTGGCCAGTCCTGAATGGCTGAGGCTAAGAGGGCTGGTGGAGGGAATGAATGGAGTATTTGTGGAAGGAATGCCCACGTGGCTCCAATCACAGCCCTTTACAAGTCAAAATGTTCTTGAAAAGGGCCAGACTGAGGCTAGATCCTACTCATCCCAGGGCTGGCCAACTTCTGCTTTAAACCTTTCAGCCTAAATATTCTCATCTGTGAAGCAATTGTCTCTCAGGAATAAGTTATCAAATGAGTTTACACAAGTAATGCAGTTTTAAAGATTTTAAGAGCAATGTAGATGTTATTATTATTTAAGCACTTCCTAGATAAAAAGCTACTGGATTGTGACACAGATGCCACACAGGCTACAATGATTAAATAAGACATGTCTCTGTCCTCTTGGGATTCACAATCTAGAGAGAGACAGAAGAGCATGCACACATAATTATGATACAAAATGACAAAATTGACAGATAACCTTGCGGTGTGCATCTGGTTCAGTGATGTGTGGGAAAGCTTTTTATAGGAGATGACATCATTAATAATCCCTTGGAAACCTTGTAAGTGTTTAATCAAGGCTATTGAATAGAGAAATGTAAGTGTAAAATGAGTCATTTTGATTTCATATAATTAAAAAGATTTTTCACAAACAAAACCAATGCAGCCAAGATTAGAAAAAAAGGAGAAAACTAAGAGAAAAATTTGCAGCAAGTGTTCCTTATAAGGCCTCAATTTCTCAAATTATAAGAATACAAGTAGTTCCCCAGTTGATAAATGATAAAAGAGCATGAGCAGGCAGTTTTCAGATAAGGAAGTCAAAGCTATCTATAGTCATACGGAAAAATGCTCTAAATCACTATTGATTATAAAAATTCAAGTTAATGTAACTCTGGGGTTCAAACTCACATCTATCAGATTGACTAATGTGACAGGAAAGTGAAATGACAAATGTTATAAGGGGGTGTGGGAAAATTGGGACACTAATGCACTGTTGGTAGAGTTGTGAACTCATCCAGTCATTCTGGAGAGCAATTTGGAACTATGCTCAAATAGCTGTAAAACTGTGCATATTATTTTACCCAGCAATAGCACTTCTAGATCTATATCCCAAAGAGATTATTTTTAAAGGAAAAGGAAATATATGAAAAAAATTTACAGAAGCTCTTTTCTAGTGGCAAAGAATTTGAAACTGAGGAGATTATCATCAATTGGACAATGTTTGAACAAGTTGTGGTATCTGATTGTCATGGAATACTATTATGCTATAAGAAATGATGAGTAGGATGATTTTAGAAAAACCTGGGAAGACTGACATGAACTGATGCAAAGTGAATTGAGTAAAACCTGGAGAACAGTGAAGATAGTAACAGAAATATTATACCATAATCAATTGTGAATGATTTAGCTGTTGTCAAGAAGACAATGATCCAAGATAATTCTAAAGGACTCATGGTGGAAAATGCTATCCACCTCCATAGAAAGAACTGAAGAAGGCTGAATGCAGACTAGAGCATATTTTTTTTAAACTTTATTTTTCTCACCTTCTTTTGGTCTGTGTTTTCTTCCACAACGTGACTAATATGGAAATATATTTTGTATGACTGTCCATATATAATCTATACCAAATTGCTTGTCTTCTCAGTTATAAAGGAAGGAAGAAAGGAAGGTCAAGAATGTGGAACTCAAAATTAAAAAGCAAAACACATGCTAAAAATTGTTTTTACATGTAATTGGAAAAAAATAATTAAAAAATAAAGGAATGTCCAATATAGGAGAGGCCTCACAGCATCAAATACTACACTGTTCCAGAAATTATTGGTATTTCATTTTGTGTATCTGCATTGCTCCATCCTCACCCCCACCCCCAATAGAATGGCAGCTTTTTGAGGGTAGGGAATGGTTTGGTCTTTGTTTTTGTGTCCCTGGTGTGGAACACAACATTCTTGTTGAATGGTGAAATGAAATACTGATTTATTATTATTATCGGCTTGGTTGTTGAAGTCATTGTTGAGTCAACCTTTGCCTTTCTCCCCTCCCCTGAGTATGATTCCCTGCCCTTGGGAAGCATCCATTCCTCAGAAGTTGTGAGCTTCCTAGGATCCTTAATAAAAAAGCTGAGTTCTCAGTTATAATTTTCAAGCACCACAAAAAGCAATGTAACATTCAGAGACATTCAGAGAGAGACTTGGAGAGATATGCACAGAATAATATCCTTGCTTCATGTTCTTATATTGCTTGCTTTCTCCTTTCCTCTTCCCTTCATACTCTCTCTCTCTCTCTCTCTCTCTCTCTCTCTCTCTCTCTCTCTCTCTCTCTCATACACACATGTTATGGACAACTTACAAATTCTCAGAGCCTCAGTTTCCTCATTTGCAAAATGGAGATAATGTTCCATCACTCCCTTCCTCATAAAATCTCGGTAAGGAAGTGATTTGCATGAAAGCAATATAGAAATGGGAGTTTTTATTAGAGTGACAAAGTAGTGAATCCAGGTCCAGAGAAGTAGGTATAGCAGCTACTGGAGCCCAGTTAGCTCTGCTGAAAAACAAGTGAACAAAATCACCCTGAGAAAGTGTCCTCTACAGGAAAGTCTCCTGCAAGGCACCAAATGATGCCTGGAATCTACCTTCCTGAGGCTAAGTGCTTTGGGCTGGCTGCCCCGGGGGCTTGTAGGCTGGGAGAAACTTTTTTTAATATGCTGTTATTAAAGCCATTTACCTTTCAACTGCTTTCCTCCAGCCTCTTGAAATATCTTGGCACTAATTACCTGAGATATTTACATTAACCAGAATTTTCTTCTGCTTGCAGACCAGCATCTGCTCGATGGGAAACTGTCACACTGAGTTTGTAGCCTATTGGGTGCTAGAACCAACAGAGTGTGACGGGGTTTAAGAACAAGCAAGTTTATCCTCTCAGTCGGATTTGGTCTCCCCTTCCCAACGCTCTGGCCCATTACTTCCCTCCAGGAACTCTCCAGCTCTCCAGACAACCTTGCTGCTCATCATCATGTCCACTTCTGTACCTTTGCCTGAGTTGGTTCCCATGCAAGGAAGGCCCTCCTCCCTCCTCTGGGTTTTTCAGTATGCTCGAGTTCCTTCAAAGTCTATTCAAGTCTCACCTGAAAAATTAGTCACTTATCCTTCAACTGGTAACCCCCTTCCCCAGCCCTCCTCCAATACTCCCTATAGTCCTGCACATATCATTCTCTATGATAGAATACAAGTTTCTGCAGGGCAAGAGCAGTTTCATCCTTGGGTCTCAAGTGCCATGAACATTTCTTGCTACTGAGGGGCAGAAAGGGAAGAACTGGATATAGAATTTTCTTGGTACAGGGAACTTCCAGATAAGGAAACACTCTACTAATATAGATCAACTCCTTCTCTGCAATGGAGAGACTTTACTGCTTCATGCCTTGAGAGCTGATGTGACTTGCCCAGGGTTCTAAGAGCAGTATGTGTTCAATGTAGACCTGGAACCCAGCTCTTTCTAGCTCTAAGGGCAGCTACACCAAGACCAGCTATGAGGAGAGGCAGTGGCTTACTAAGTGCTACTACTACTGGTTAGATAGATTAATTACAACACATGCACACACACACACACGCACACACACGCACACACACACACACACTCTTCAGAAGTGATGCTTACATATGACCCCAGAGAAAGTAGAGGCTTTACCATTCTCTGGGAACATGAGTTATCAAGGATCTGGAAAGTGGGTTATCAACCTTAGGGCATCACTGTTGGACCAAACCCAAGCCAGCCCCAAAGCACCTCTCAGCATCTCAACCTTGTTGTGACCAAAAGTCACAGTAGGAATGGGCTGGGGGTGACTTCATATCCTTCCTGATGTATCTGTAGGTTGACCCTGCAATACAACTTTGGTAGCGTACACTCATGGTGTTGGTCACTCAAGTCTGCCCCTCTGAATGTCCCCAAAACTGATCTCTGTTCCTATTTGGTTGTAGCTGTTTCAGAAGTGCTCGATGGTATGCAAGGACTTTGACTTTCAACTCTAGTACTTGGCACAGTGCCCTGCATGCAGTAAGCACTTAATGAATGTCTGACCAATGCCTGAAGACTAGTCAAACCCTATTCTCACAGCTTTTTGTGAAGGGAATCCCAATCTTACCAATGAGGGCCCTCTTTTGAATCTGTTTTGGTACTAATTACTGAATTTGTGAGTGGAAATACTCATTGCTTACCAGGAAAAGCAGATCCTCCCTTGGGCATGGTCTGCAAGGAACTTGCTTCTTGATTGAGTTGAGTGGTAGGACTACCTGCTTCTTGACATTCCTTCCCAAATGAAGGTTTTCTGGGGCCCAGGGGCTTTCTTAGACCATGGAGAGAGGGAGGGGATGGAGGAGACCACCAACTAGGAGATGGGGAGCATCATGGGAGTGCAAAAGCCCACCCACAAAGCCTTAGGTTTTCTCTAGTGGTAGGGTACGTTAAAAAGTTACTTGGTGTGACATCAAAGGATCTAGATTCTGCTCACTATCTGTATGACAACATAAGGTGTATCACTTCCTAGAATCATGAGGTCCCAGATTTAAATCTGGAGGAGACAAAAGAGGTCATCAAGTACAATCTTCTCATTTTATAGATGGGGAAACTGAAAGGGGCAGTGAGTGTCTTGGGTCACATGACCACAAGTAATTGGCTAATATTTGACCCCACCTCCTCTAAGTCCCAATAACCTCTCTTTTCCAAACATTGGCTTCCTGCCCTGTAAAGTAAGAGTAATAGACATGATCAATTTTACAATCTTTAGAGTCTCTTCCCATTCCAGATGGTTCTAAAGGCCCTCACATTCCAAAAGAACCCCAGTAGCAATCTAGAGCATTAGTTTGCATGACCCTCCTCAGATACAGTCCTTTGGGTCATGATCTCATCACACAAATAAACTGCTGCACCACACTTTGATTTCTTTGTATCTTTCTATGAACCAAGCACATTGCTAGGCCTATGGGAGATGCCTACAAAGGGCTTACTAACTTGAGTTGGGTAAGAGCTCCTACAGAGTCCTTGGCCAGGCCAATAACATTCTTCTTCTCATTTGAAAGGCCTTTATGACTTTGTAAATATCCAGAAATACCAAGTCAATGGGAGGAAACACACACCCACTAACGTGCTATGCATCTGACCGGACACACTTAGTCCCCTATAAACATATCTGCCTATAAAATTAATCACTGTTCCTTTAACCACCCAGAGTGTGGAGATCAAATTCTTGTATTCCATCCAACTCCATCATTCACCAAAGAGGTTTCAACGTCCTCCCCTGCCAGTAGAGAAGGAAAATCCCAGGTCTTATTTTTATTGTAAATGCATATTGGTTTTTCCTTTTGGTCATCAAACTGTAATGGCCCTGGAGTGACTAGTAAGAAATGGAAAGGAAAAAACCCTAAACCAAACATAGCCTCCCACATACCCCAAAAAGGTGTGCGGGTGAGCTATAATTGCCACCTTCCATTTTTCTCTTTTCACCAAAGGAGACAGAGCAGGAACTGTACTCCCAGTACTATCCATGTAATCCCAAAGGGAAAATAATCAGGGGAGAGGTAAGAAGTTATTACCTGCTCCTAGAAGCTGGACAATCATTACAATTCCAACCTGAATTCTTTCTGAATTTTTCCCCCTTCTCTGAATACACAAAGGCTTTTTATATTTATTAGGGGACTCTATTGTTGCCCCAGGGACAGGGAAGTCCTACCAAGGACTATGAGTGCGATCTGTGGTGCTGATTGAAGCATCCCAGTTTGGGGAATGAGAGATTGGGTAGGCCAAGACAATATTGCACAGGCAATGGGAGAAAAATGCTTTGTTAACAGGAAAAGATCAGAGAGATACTGAGACTAGTGAAGTCTCCAGATTCTGGAGATTTAGAATAGTCCCAGCTCCTTCTTGGACTAGCTGGGTGACTTCCACAAATAACTGAATCTCTCTGAGTCAGGTTTGGAGATGCTACAATATTTGGTGAAGACACAAAGTTTGGAGAAGTGGGTTACACACTGGATGATAGAGTCAGGATCCCCCTGATGCCTCCCTGGGCTTTCCCCAGCGTCACTCTTAACTTTCAAGACTTTGCACCATGTCTTAGCTGCTCTCGCACCCTGGAACTTCCCTCAACACCTGTGGCTTTCTCACCCTGGAGCATCCTTCTGTCATATCTATCCCTCTCCCACTGCCGAATTCCTCTGTGGGCCTCCCTTTGGTCCAAGCCACCCAACATCTATTCCCCTCCTGGTTCTGATTTGAATTTCTAGACTTGGATATCATGTGGTTACCTCTTCCACTCTTCCCCTTTGTCCAACAGGATTCTTCCATTAGAATATGAACTATTACTGGCCAGGGACTGTCTTTATGTTTTGTTTATATTTTTATTACCAGTGGTTAGCACAGTATTTGGTACATAATAGGTGCTCAATAAATTGCCTTGCCTTCCCTTGTTGTCCAGAACATTGGGCTGAATGCAATACACTGAAATTTAATAAGGAAAAATATAAATCTACATTTGGCTTTAAAAAATAAACTCCATAAGTCCAAGAGGGGCAGCATGGCCAAAGAGCAACTGGTCTGATGTTGATCTGTGGGTCTTACTGGTTTATAAGATCAGTGAAAGGTGAAATGACTCCAGCTTTTTAGATGAACTGAACTCAGGGCCACCCCAGAGCTGGAAGGAAGGATAACAGCTAAACTGTTAGCCCACTGGGAGAGAATATCTGGTGCCCCAGAGGCTGGGGATAAGGGCCAAGGACTCTTATTCCCTAGTGGCCAACACTGACCAGAGGAAACTGGAGTCCACAAGCCTAATCCCCCACTCTCTGGTCTGCATGAAGAGCTTTCTGACATCAAAAATAAAGATTAACTTAGAGGAAAACATACAATAAGTTGCCATGAGAAAGGCACTGAGTAGCAAAACCTCATTAGGATGGATCTTTGATTTATTTGACTGGTAAATGGAGGCAGTTCATCAAATCTGCTCCTGGTGGAGTTTATTATTTTAATGAAGTTTCAACATCGAAAGAAGGAAAAGAAAGAGTGTATGAGAGCACCGATGTATCAGATTGAATCAACTTCTTCAAAAAAAATAGAAGAATCATGTTCAGTGGATTGAATTTGAGCTTAGTGGTATTGGAAAAAGGTAATCCAGCAAAAGAGGGGATGAAGTCACCGACAATAACAGCAATGAAAATAACTTTGACTAAGTTCGTTGAGGAATATGCTCAGCAGCTATCTGAACTAACACCTAAGAAAGCAAACAAAAGATTGGCTTGTGGGACCTATCAAATTATCCGCAGCAATCAGGCTTTCCATGAACAGACTGTCACTGCAGACTGGGTTCTAAAAGAAACGAAATTAGAGGTGTCAGCTCCTAAACAAGATTATAACAATGCTTATCAAGAGTAGCGAGGGATCTGTTGATGTTATTTGTATGAAGTACAGAAACATGGGTGGTTAAATACTGGGAGACAGGAGGACTGCTTTATCTGAAAGCAAGTCTAAAGTTCAGCCTGCTTCATTTAAAGCGAACCAAGTGGAAAACCACCTGGATTGTCTAGATTTGAAACTCTGGAATGATTTTGCCTATTTTCGTCAAGTTGGCTTAATTTCCTCTGTGGTCAGACTCATTTTTTTCAGTTCAGACTAAAATAAAAAAAAATTCAGCCATGGAAGATTTCTGTGCCCAGTTTGACTTCAACATTAAGACCAATGAATTTTTTGGTTTTTTAAAATAGTTCTCTTGTACACAGTTGTATCAACTTATTGTGAGAAATAGCTCAGTTTATAAACAATTATCAAAACGTAATTTGACATTTGCGTAAGTAAAGTAAGGACTTTCCTTACTGAAAAAATTCATGAAAATAGTATGTTAGAGCATAAGTTTGTTAGTACTAAAACCTTTGGACTAATCGACAGCTGAAGAATTCAGAATGCCATTAACTTCTTTCTTTACCTCGCAGAGAACACTATACGTACCAAGTAAAACGATGCCTTTATCATGGGAATGTTCTTTGAAGTGTTTGCGTTCAGCTGTTTAAATTGTAAAGGTGTGCTAAATAAAATTGATTATAAATACTCCTGTATACAGTGTTTAGATAACTCATGAAAAATATGAAATACACATCAAATTTTCACTTTGTAGAGCAAAAAGAAAAATGTAAATTTAGAATTAAAGCAAAAAAAAGAAATAGAAGGCAACCATGGGATGTGGCAACCAAGAAATCTAATGCCATCTTGTGTTATATTAAGGGAGGAATTATTTGAGACAGATTCAAAGAAGCCTCGAAGAACTCATGACCTGATGTACAGTGAAGTGAGCAGAACCAAAAAACAGTTTATACAGACTATTACTTTGTAAAGGAAAATTACTGTGGAAACCTTAGGAACTATGATCTACTTCAGGGGTCAGTTAACTAAACCTGAGGGACTGTCTTTGTATGGTTCACTACTACCTCTTTTTTGTCACCTTTGAGCTAAGAACGGTTTTTACATTTTGAAATAAAGTTTATGTATTTAAAAACATAGAAATCATTCTTAGCATTCTGGCTGTACAAAATCAGGCATATTAGATGGAATTTGGTCCTCAGACTACAATCTGTTGACTCTTGATTGGTCCTTTCTGACCCCAGTACCCAATCCTGACTCTACAAGACTAAGGCTAAATCATACTTGCTACCTCTTGGCAGAGTGGTAGATTAGAGGTTCAGAGTGAGACACATTCTAAAACATGATAAATGGCTGGAGTTGTTTTGTAAGGAAAAGCTTTTATTGGGGAGTAGGAAGTAGGAGGGTAGTGACAGTAATACTGAAAAGAAAGGAAAGAAAGGAGTGATAACCATTTAAAATGTACGATATGATTAAGAAAAAAAGAGAAGAAAGTTCAGATGGGGATCATTATGGTGCTGGATTGATTTTTGACCAGGCTCCCTTTCACTTATCAATTATACATTCTGGGATTGCTGTCCAACCTGAGCCTTAAAGTTAAGCTTTTCCTACGCCTTACAGCTGCTACATGGATAAAGGGTATGCAGTTGCATTTGTTTTCCTGGCTGTATTTGTTAAAGTGTTGGGGAGGGAAATGTTTGACCTGCCCCATTTCCTCCAAAGTACCATGGTGATTTGTCCACATTGCTGTTAACGTACTAAATTTACAGTAAATATATGGTAAATGTGATATTTGGTTTTGTAGTATACATGATTTAGCACATATATACAAATATTAAAACATATACATACATATATAATTTACAACTATGTATATGTGTATATGCATATGCACATACATATATACATTATATATATGTGTGTGTGTGTGTGTGTATCTGTGATGTGAGAACACGTGATGCATGAAGAGTGTTGGCACGTACCTGTTGAACCTAGAAATAATTACAATACCACTCTTTGATACTGTTTCTTCTCTTTATTAAGTATCTCTCTTCTGTCTCTCCTTCCCTCTCTCTCTCTCTCTCTCTCTCTCTCTCTCTCTCTCTCTCTCTTTCTTAAATCAGAATTTACTGGCTTTGACAAAATCACCATTAAAGGTCATGTAATTCATTAGCAGAAACAAGTAACATAAAAAGGCATGTGAAAATTCATGTAAGATAAAGAATACAGAACTGGGGACTACAGTCATAGTCACCTTTTTCTCCCTTCCTGCTGCATCTTCCCAGATAGTTTCAGAGGTGTGGTGCTGAAGAAAGGAATTGAGGTTTACACCTTGTTGAGAACAAGTTTTTCAAAAGCTACCAGTCCCTAGTCATTGGCTTAACTTCCCTTCCCTGTACTGACAATCCTGACAATCTCTCTGTACTCTAAATGTCTGATAGTAAGTTTGTCTTATATGGAAACCCAGGAGTCTGATTCTCAGGTGCAATAGTCTCTCTTCTGCATGGTGGGCAGAGAATTTGGATATAAACACAGAAATTCTCTGCCTGGCAGATGAGAATTCATACTCAGGGACAAAGGAAGAAGACAGAGAATTTCAAACCCATGCACAGTTGTTGCCCCTTACCAAGCTCTTAAAAATGTAGTTGTTTTTTTTTTAATAAAAATTTATTTATTTAACTTTTTATATTCATTTTCACAAAATTTTGGGTTCCAAATTTTCTCCCCTTTTATCCCCTCCCCCCAACCCAATACACTGAGAAATCTAATTTTCCCTATCACCAATCTGCCCTCTCTTCTATCATCCCTCCCTTCTCTTCTCCTCATTTTCTCTTTTGTCCTATAGGGCCAGATGACTATCTATTCCCCATTACCTGTATTTCTTATTTCCTAGTAGCAAGAACAATACTAAACAGTTGTTCCTAAAACTTTGAGTTCCAAATTCTCCCCATCCCTCCCTCCCCACCCATTCCCTTTGGGAAGGCAGGCAATTCAATATAGGCCCTATCTGTGTAGTTTTGCAAATGACTTTGATAATAGTCATGTTGTGTAAGACTAACTGTATTTCCCTCCGTCCTATCCTGCCCCCCATTGTTGCTATTCTGTCTTTTGATCCTGTCCCTCCCCGAATGTTGACTTCAAATTGCTCCCTCCTCCCATTGCCCTCCCTTCCATCATCCCGCCCACTTGCTTATCTCCTTCTCCCCCACTTTCCTGTATTGTAAGATAGGTTTTCATACCAAAATGGGTGTGCATTTTATTCCTTCCTTTAGTCAAATGTGATGAGGGTAAACTTCTTGTTTTTTTCTCAGCTCTCCTCTTTTTTCCTCCACTAAAAAGTCTCCTGCTTGCCTCTTGAATGAGATATAATTTACCCCATTCCCTCTTTCCTCCCACTGCATTTCTCTCTCACCATTTACCTTAATTTCTTTTGACATATGGTCCCATCCTATTCAATTCATTCCGTGCTCTCTGTCTCTGTGTGTGTGTGCCTGTGTGTATGTGTGTGTGCATGCATGCATGTATGTGTGTGTGTATGTGTGTGTGTGTGTGGTCCCACCAACTACCCAGATACTAAAAAGTTACAAGACTCACAAATATTTTCTTTCCATGTAGGAATGTAAACAGTTCAACTTTGGTAAGTCCCTTATGACTTCTCTTTGCTGTTTACTTTTCCATGCTTCTTCTCATTCTTGTGTTTGAAAGTAAAATTTTCTTTTCAGCTCTGGTCTTTTCATCAAGAATGCTTGAAAGTCCTCTATTTCATTGAAAGACCATATTTTCCCCTGAAGTATTATACTCAGTTTTGCTGGGTAGGTGATTCTTGGTTTCAGTCCTAGTTCCTTTGACTTCTGGAATATCCTATTCCACACCCTTCAATCCCTTAATGTAGAAGCTGCTAGATCTTGAGTTATCCTGTTTTATTTTCACAATACTGGAATTGTTTCTTTTTAGCTGCTTGCAAGATTTTCTCCTTGACCTGGAAATTCTGGGATTTGGCCACAATGTTCCTAGGAGTTTCTCTTTTTGGATCTCTTTCAGGTGGTGATCGATGGATTCTTTCAATACTTATTTTGCCCTCTGGTTGTAGAATATCAGGGCAGTTTTCCTCGATAATTTCATGGAAGATGATGTCTAGGCTCTTTTTTTGATCATGACTTTCAGGTAGTCCCATAATTTTTAAATTATCTCTCCTGGATCTATTTTCCAGGTCAGTTGTTTTACCAATGAGATATTTCACATTCTCTTCCATTTTTTCATTCTTTTGGTTTTGTTTTGTGATTTCTTGGTTTCGCAGAAAGTCATTAGACTCCATCTGTTCCATTTTAATTTTGAGAGAACTATTCTCTTCAGTGAGCTTTTGAACCTCTTTTTCCATTTGGCTAATTCTGCTTTTGAAAGCATTCTTCTCCTCATTGGCTTTTTGAACCTCTTTTGCCAATTGAGTGAGCCTATTTTTCAAGGTGTTATTTTCTTCAGCATTTTTTTGGGTCTCCCTTACCAAGGTATTGACCCATTTTTCATGCTTTTTTTTGCATCTCTCTCATTTCTCTTCCCAATTTTTCCTCCACCTTTCTAACTTGCTTTTCAAAATCCTTTTTGAGCTCTTCCATGGCCTGAGCCCACCGGACATCCACCTCTGATGTCTGGGATAAAGAGGCCCCAACCTCCACGTCTTTCCCTGATGGTAAAAATATTTCCTCATCATCAGAATTGAAAGGCAGGAACATCCATACCCCATCAAAGTAGCTCTCTATGGTCTTATTTTGCTTCCTTTTTCTGGGTATTTTCCCAGCCAGTTACTTGACTTCTGAGATTCCTGTCCACCCCCGCCTAGATCTGCCCAGCTAGTGCTTGAGGTCTGAGATTCAAATGGGCTTTCCGTGGCGGGTGGGGCTGCTATTCAATGCGAGCTTAATTCTGGTGCTGGGGTGGGGGCAGGGCCGCCTCCCAGGCTCAGTTCCCTCAGGGGCTTTATGCATAGACCTTTGGTAATGGCCCTAAACTTCTGCCTGCCTGCTCAGGGAGTCCCGGGGGCTGCCGCCACTGCCTGTGCTGCCTCTGCCGCTGCCTCCCAAGGGGGTCCGAGCCACAGAGACACCCTGCTCCCCTCTCGGCCAGCCCAGACATCTCTCTCACTGACCTGTAGCGTCTGTGGGTGGAGGGACCTTTCTGGCTGCCGGAGATTCTGTCCCTGAAGCCTGCTTGAATCTGCTCCTCTGGGGCCAACTGGCCAGGGCAGCGCAGGGGTGGCCTCTGCTTTCCGGGGCGTGACGGACCCTGGGGATGGCTCTCCAGGGCTCTCTGGAACAGAAATCTTTTCCACCGTGTTTCTGCGTGCCTTGCAGTGCTTCAGAATTTGTGGGGAGTTCTTCTTGCAGGAAATATATGGGCTGTGGGTTCAGAGCTAGCATACGTGAGTCTACTCCACCATCTTGGCTCCACCCCCAGAAATGTAGTTTTATGGTTAAAACTTGGGGATCCCTTGGCTTCATCATGGAAGCAGTCTGCTCCATTCTGATGATGCCATGTATACAAGAGGTACCACCAAATGCAGAATCAAAGAGGAGGGGTGTCAGTCATGTAGTGGGAGGGATAACAGGAGGATTATTTTAATATGGCATTGCTGTCCACAAGGTACTTAAAGATTCAGAGGAAGTTCTTCATCTCTTTGTGTTTGTTCAGTTGTTTAGTCTGGTCTAGCTCTTTGTGATCCCATGAACCATAGCAAGCCAGTCCTTCTATCTTCCATTGCTTCCCAAAGTCTGCCCAAGTTTGTGTTCATTGTTTCCATGAGATCATCTATTCATCTCTTCTTCTGCTGTCCACTTTTCCTTTTGCCTTTAATATTTCCCAACATCAGGATCTTTTCCAATGAGCCCTGTCTTCTCACTATGTGGCCAAAGTATCTAAGCTTCAGCTTCAGTATTTGACCTTCCAGTGCAGTCTGATTAGCTAAGCCTTTAAGCTGCTCATTCACCTTGAGTATCTTTGGCACTCAGTCTCCAAGTGTGGCTCCAAGAAGCTGTAGCAAACACAACAGTCACACCCCAGTAAACCATCTCAGCAGAAGGGGCTCACGCATCTTGAAGGTAACCAGTAGGTCTCAAGCCTGTCAGTGAATTAGGAGGGTATCTACCCCAAGCATGTGGAGATTTCCCCATGGCAGAATGGGTAGATGAAAACACTTTGTTCTAACAGCCAAGAAGGCAGCCAAAGAAGGTGCAGTGGAATGCTTAGAGCTTAGTTGGACATGGAAGACAACAAGGTCATCCACTGCAGCCATTGCCGGGTATCTTGATTTTTGTCTTACCACTGGACTCTGATGACTCTGAAGAAAGAGTGAGGTTGAAAACTCTGTGCAACTCTAACTCACCTGAGTCCAATTCACACACTCATGATGTCATTGATCCTCTTTAAAAACAAAGGACAAAAAATAAACAATTAATATTCTAATTATAGCCCAATGCTGCTTTTCTCATTGACTGTAAGGGCTACTTCATTTCTTCTAAAGGCCCATTCCCATCCATTTAAGTTCACTGGCATCCAAGATATTGATATTTAATCTTTCCATCTCCTCTTTGGCCACATCCAGCTCATCTTGGTGCATAGATCTTACATTCCAGGTTCCTATCAAGATTGATTTTTATGGCATCAGACTTTCCCTTTCATTACAAGATGCATCTGCACCTGAGCTTTCTTTCAT
Organism: Bettongia penicillata ogilbyi; assembly: GCA_023548195.1. NCBI lineage: Eukaryota > Metazoa > Chordata > Mammalia > Diprotodontia > Potoroidae > Bettongia > Bettongia penicillata. Next base: position 7,980,064 of record JAJHZJ010000134.1, on the reverse strand, counting down.
TTCTGACCCAGTGTCTTCATTAGTCATGGGACTACTTACAGTTGTCCTCCACTCTTCCCTGGTAGCATATTGGATGCCTTCAAATCTGAAGAGATTTTCTTCCAATGTCATCTCTTTAATCATTTTAATACTGTCCATGGGGTTTTCTTGGCAAAAACACTGGAGTGGTTGGCTGTTTCCTTCTGTAGTGGATCACCTTTTGCAGAAGTCTTCACTATGACCTGTCTATCTTGGGTAACCCTGCATGGCATAGTTCACAGTTTTATTAAACCACAACAAGGCAATGATCCAGGAGGGGATCCCTTAGCTGAACAACAAATAATCAGAAGAAGGTATGGGAGGGTGGCAATCTGCAGTAGAGAGAATGTCCCCACTGGTGAGAAGTAGGATTCACCAAAATGTCAAAGCCACTGACAAATTTCACTTCAAACAGTGGATAGGCATGAGAACAAGAACAAATCATTTAATCTATCTGTGCCTAAGCATCCTCATCTAGAAAAATGGGTGGGGGAATAGATAACCTCTGAGTTTACATGCAGCTCTAGACCTAGAATCCCATGATTCTCTAGGTCACCCTGAAATAAATGAAATGGGAGAAATCACCAGGAAGGAACGCATCATTAGTCCTTGTAAAATATTCCCACTCCATAAGGGTCTCTGGGCTCTTAAGTTCTGGAGGAAGTCCAGATCAGGTCTTGTTCAGGTCTGCTTTTGGCAGCACAGTCACTGTAGGTGCTTCCCAATATACATTTGCAGGGATTATATTGCATAGTTGCCCTTTTCTTTAGGGAAAAATGCATTTTAATTACTGTTCATTTCCCCTAAAAAGAGCAGTAATTAAAATGGCCTCTTAAACATTTCTTTAATCCTTGAAGCTCCAGCCTTCCTTGAACTCTACTAGGCCAGTGAACTCCTGCTGTGATGAGAAATTGAAACTTTTGTGGATGCAGTACTCAAAGGAATAGAAAATATGTTTCATATTTGTTCTTGTGGCTGATTGTAGGGGGTTGTGCAATGAGAACCTGGCTCAACTTGGTTTCACTACAGAGCCCTGGAGAGGCAAGGCAACCTCAGTGCTCCAGCGGGGCCTGGGCCAAAGTTGGAGGAGAAGGGGGAGTTGGAGCTAACACACAGCAAGGGATGACAGGGTCCGACATAAGCCCTGAAGATGGCTTGTCCCCCATTTCTCTCCTCCTCTCGGCCCCCTGACTTCCCTGGCTCCCTGCAGGTCTTAGGAAGAAGCCTTTTCCAGTCTTCCTGAATCTTTGTGCCTTCCCTCTGAGACTAGCTGCAGACAATTTAACTCCCATACTTTTCATATTGTCTTCTCCCAGGACCCATTTCCATCTCATTTGACCCTCATAACAACCCTGCATGATAGGCACTGAACCTAGCACACAGTAGGCACTTAACGAATGCTTGTGGCCTTGACTTGTTTGCATAATCACCAGATTTGATAGCAAGTCTCTCAGATGATGGTCCTGAAGGACTGGGACCATTGGGAACTTCTTTGGCTCATGCAGTGCCCACTCTCAGTGTTTTCACTTTCTCTGACTTGGGCATCTCAGACCTGGGTCCATGACCATACCTATAGTTACCCTTTCATTGTCCTTTCACTCAACTCTTCTGTGGATAGGAATGAAGATGGAAGCATTAGGCCTGAATGAAAAGACTTGGCAGTCAGAAGGCCTCCTCTGGAGTCCCAGCAGACTGCTTGCTTTCTATCTATTGTTCTCAGCTTCACCAAAAGAGAGGAAGTTGAAAGAAATGGCTTCTAGGCTCTGAAAAGTTGCAAATTTCTGACTACTTCCCTGTCCTACTCTCTTCAAAATAAACATACAACACTTGACTATAGACTTTTTTTATTGTAAGCAAATAGAAGGAAAAAGGGGTTTAAAATAACAAAAAGAACGGGAAATCTGCAGAATTCTAAGAAGTTTAGTCTGATTAGAGGAATAGGTAACCCTGATCTTCCATGTAAAGGCCAGTGGGAACTAGCCCTTGATCTAACTGTCCCTCAAATTCACTGACCCTATTCTGACTCCAGGAGTCAGCCTAACCCCAGTCTTACCTGAATTCTAACCCAAACCAAGAGGCTTCCAGTCAAAGTTGACTTGGGTTGTCAGAAAGGCTGCTTGTGTTTGGAGCCCTCTTTGTAAATTGCTTCCCATGCTTTATCCCACAATATGGGGCCCCTACTTGAGAAAGGCAGTCTTTTATATGTCCCTGTATCAACAAAGACCATAACATGTACAGGAAGGTCTGCTGCACAGGTTCTTAAGTCTGCTTTTCTGAAAGGAAAGCAGCTTTTGAGGGATCAACAATAACTTTAATCAAGTACATATATGATTCACTTAATTCAGGGGAAAAAGTCAGTACCCTGAACTTCAGAGAAAAGATAGATAGAGAAACAAAAATCAACAGACAAGGCTTCCAACTGTCTGACCATAAGCAATACATACATCACAGATCAACAGATAGATCCAACTGTCTGACCATACTTACACACATAGTTACCAGAGAGAGAAGCACCAACATCTAGGTTTTCAAAGCCATGGGGCTCCTTAGTGGCTACCCAGAGTCTCGTTTGGCCAAACAAACACTTCCAATGAGTAAGCCCCAAAGTAAAACCTCACCTCAGTGTATTTCAGAGCCAGAGGGCATCACAACCCTTGAGAACCAGAGCATTAGAAATTAACAAGAGGTGTGAGCCTCCCTTAATCAAGCTTCCCTAAATGGGCAGGCCCATTAATGGTTGAGGAAGATCTTTAACTCTCATAATTAACATTACAGTCCTGAAAGATGTCTTTCCTGGGTTTCCACCATCCTTACAAATCTTTATTGACTTTACCCTCTAAGCTATTAGCCTCCATCTCTTTTCTCTTTCACTATCAAACTCCTACCTTTTATCTCCCATTCATTCCCAATTTCCTTGGAAGCTCATTTCAGACTTCACTATTCCACCAACACTTCTCTCTTGAGTTTGCCAGTGGTTTATTAGATACTAAATCTGAGGACTTTTTCTCCATTTCCAACCTCCTTGACCTCTCTTCAGACGTTCCTTCTGCTAACTACATAGTCCTCCAGAATACTTTCTTCTCCCTGGCTTTTCTTGATGCTTCTCTCTCCTGGTTCCCCTCTTACCTGTCTCACTGCTCTTGCTTAGTCTCCTTGGCAGGAACATTATGCAAGTACCTCAGTCTAAGTATGGGTGAGCTCTAAGAATCTCTTCTGGGGCTTCTTATTTCTCTGCATTCTCTCTTCAGTCATCTCATCCACTTTCACATGGGCTCAATTATCAAGTACATTCCAATGATTTCTGCATCTGGATAGCCAGCCCTTTTCTCTTTCCTGAACTCCCATCTCAAACTTAGCACAGTGCCTGGAACACAGTAGGTACTTAGTGAATGTTTATTGATTGATTGAAATTCTCTGCTGACCATCTTTTCTCCAATGACCCCTGATATTTCAACTTGAACATATTCAAAAACTATAATCCTGATCCTTTCCTTAAACACATCTCTTCTCTTTACTTGCCTTTTTCTGTTGAGAACACTAACCTAATAGAGAAAACTTGGTGACTCAGCATATAGTATGCTGGACCTGGATTCAGGAAGACCTAAGTTCAAATATGACCTTAGAAACTTAGGCTGGGTGGCTGGTTAAATTACTTATCTGTTGCCTGCCTCCAGTTTTCTCAGCTCTAAAATGGGGATTAAAATAGCACCTAGCTCTCAGGCTTATTGTGAAGATTGAATATGATCTTTGTAAAACACTTGGTAAGGGCTCAATAAATATGTATTTTCTTCCTTTCAGTCAACCAGCCTCTGACTCTTCTTTTTCTCTCTTTCCTTCCTTCCCTCAAAAAAAAATCCCCAGTATATCATATCCATCACAAGTATTAATGGACAGAAAATTCAATATAAGTCAATGAACTGACGAGGAAACCAAGAAAGTCAATTCCAGTTTTGTCTGCATGGAGAAAGACCTACTTCCAGGGATAAGGAAACAAGATTCCCTCTGTCATTTGCCCTGATGAGCCCCCATCTGTAGTGCTCTATTCACTTCCAGATTCTATGCTTTAGAAAGGGCATTTTAATGAACAGGAGATTATCCAGAAGAGGGAGACAAGGATGTTGAAAAAGAGTCATGTCCATATGATGATTGACTGAAAGAATTAGGGTTTAACTCAGAGAAGGTAAGATTGGAGAGGGCTCAGGACATGACAGTTCTCTTCAAATATTTGAAGGAATATCACAGGAAAAAGGGATTCAACAAGTTTTTATTGACCCAAAGGAAAGAATTAATAACAATGAGTCGAAATTGTGAAGAGCCTAAAATCATTTGGTCTGATGTCAGGAAACCCTTTACCTCCAAGCCCAAGAATTAGACAGATCATTGCTAAAGAAGGTGGTCTAGCCATGCCAGGTCTCAAACTGTATTATAAAGCAATAATTATCAAAACAATCTGGTATTGGCTAGGAAATAGAGTGGTAGATCAGTGGAATAGATTAAGTACAAATTATATTATAGGAAATGATCACAGTAATCTAGTATATGATAAACCCAAAGATCCAAGATTTTGGAACAAAAACTCATTTTTGACCAAAAAAATTCTGGGAAAACTGGAAAAGAATGTGGCAGAAACTAGGTAAAGATCAACATCTCGCACCTTCTACCAAGATAAGACCAAAATGGAGATAGGATTTATACTTAAAGGATGATACCATAAGCAAATTAAGATAGCATGGAATAGTTTATCTGTCAGGTTTATGGATAAGCAAAGCATTTAGGACCTTAGAAGATACAGAGAGCATTATAAAATTTAAAATAATTTTGATTATATAAAATTAAAAAGCTTTTGCACAAACAGAATCAATGTAACCAAAGTTATGAAGAAAACGAAAAATGGGGGGGAATGAATTTTCCAACAAGTATCTCTGATAAAGACCTCATTTCTCAAATATATAGAAAATGGGATCAAATTTATAAGAATACAAGTCATTCCTCAACTGATAAATAGTCAAAGGATATGAACAGGCAGTTTTCAGACAAAGAAATCAAAGCTATCTATAGACATATAAAAATGCTCTAAATCACTACTGATCATAGAAATGCACATTAAAACAAGTCTGAGGTACTGCCTTACAACTATCAGAGTGGCTAATATGACAAAAAAGGAAAACATTGGATGTTGGAGGGAATGTGAGAAAACTGAATCACTGCTGGTGGGTTTGTGAATGGATCCAACCATTCTGGAGAGCAATTTGGAACTATGCCCAAAGGGTTATAAAGTGTGCATACCCTTTGATTCAGCAATACCACTGCTAGATCTATATCCAAAACATATTTAAAAAGGGAAAATGGCTTATTTGTACAAAAATATTTATAGCAATTCTTTTTTGTGGGGCTAAGAACTGGAAATCAAAGGGATGCTGTGGTATATGATTGTGATAGAATATTATTATGCTTTAAGAAATGACAAGCAGGGTAATTACAGGAAAAAATGTGGAAAGACTTAATGAACTGATGCATAGTGAAGTGAACAGGACCAAGAGAATGTTGTACACAGTAACAGCAAGATTGTTCCACGAAAACTGTGAATGACTGGCTATTCTCAGCAATACAACGATCCAAGAAAATTCCAAAGGATTCATGATGAAGCGTACTATCTTCCTCCAGAGAAAGAACTGATATTGGTTAAATACAGATTGAAGCATGCTATTTTCACTTTCTTTTTCCTCTTTTCTTTCTTTTATTTGAGTCTTCTTGTACAAAATGACTAATATGGAAATGTTTTACATAAATGCATATGTATAACCTATATCTGATTGCTTACTGTCTCAGGAAGGAACTCAAAACTTTAAATAAAAATATTTTTAAAAAATTAGAGGGATCAAAAGATGGAATTTCATATCCCAGGAGGAAGTAGATTCCCTTTTACTTAAGGTACTCAAAACAAGCATTGAATGATCACTGCTCAGTGTTATGGTAGAAGGGATTCAACAAATGGCTTCTGAAGTCCTTATAATTTTTGGTTTCTGAATTTATGATTCTGAGTATTCCTGTCTATTCTGCCTCCATAACACCTCTGGAATCAACCCTCTTTCCTCTGTTCACATAATCACCACTTTATTTCAAGCCCTCATCCCCTCTTGCTTAGACTATTGCAATGACCAACTCCTTGGATTCCTCGCTTTCAGTTTTTCCTTTCTCCAATCTCTTCTCCATATATCTGCCAAAACAATATTCCTAAGACCCTGGTCTGGACACATCACTTTCCAGATTAAAAACAAAACAAAAGAAAGCTTTCGGTGGCTTTTTTTATGATAAAATACAAACTCCTTATCCTGGCATTTAAGGCCTTTGACAATTTGACTCAACATCCCTGTCAAATCTTATTTCATATGCCTCTTCTTCACCAGTTCTGCATTCTAGCCAGGCCTATCCCAGCTCATCTTTTCATATTCCACTTCCTTGCCTCTGCACATGTTTTCCACCATGTCTAAATGCCTTTCCTCTTCACCTATGGCTTTCATAATCCTCATCTTATCTTGTCTTCTCATTCTCTTCTCTTCTTTCTCAGTTCAGGTGCTCCTTGCTCCATGAAGACTTCCCTGGTCCTCTCATTTCTTATTCCTTCAGAATGCAAGATTTAGCATTAAAGGACCAGAGTGGAATCCTGCCATTTTCACTTGCTCCTGTGTCACCCTTGGCAAGTTTCTTCACCTCTCTGGGCCTCAGTTTCCTTATGGGATGAAGGTTGGACTGGATGACTTCTAAGGTTGCTTCCAGTTCTGAACCAAGGATCGTACACTTTGTGTTTAAGAAGGATCTATTCAATTCCCACCATGTCTGTAGAATCTTGTGCCTTGTGTCTATGAAGAATCCATTCAATTATCACCACATTCATAGAACTCCAATAGTTAGAAATAGATGTTCTCTATTTTAGGAGGGACATCAATAAACTGAAGAGTTTTCATGGAAGAGAAAACAGGCTGTGGAAGGGCTGGAGTCCATATTAAGTGAAGCTTGCTTCAAAAAATTGGGAATTTCAAGTGAGAAGAAAAGAGAACTTATTGAGGACTTCCAGCTCTGATAATCTATGACCTGACTTTGGCTTCTAGCCAATATCTTGAGCCCAATGATCACTCCTTCCCAGGATGCTGGAACTGCTGACTTATGGAAGTTATTTTAGATTACTGATTCTAATACAAGGGAATTCTTTCTGGCATCATCATCCCTATGGGAGATGGGAAATGAAATGCGCATTTGGCTTTATGTTAGAAGAGATCGTAATTTGAATACCATCTTTGCACCTCACTTGGGCAAGTTTTAGAGACTCATTTTCCCTATCCATAAAATTGATCTGTTCCTACCTCCACACTGCATTCATCAGAGAGTTATTGTGAAACAATGATAACAAAAAGCTAGAGTTTTTGCAAATTTTATTTGAAACCTTAAAGTGCTATGTAAATTTATGATTATTATTTTATTAACCTTTTCAAAACTTTGATGAATCTATAACTTCATCTATGTGGACACTCTTTTTCCACTATCACAACATCCAATTACAAATAATTCCCACATACAATAAAAGTCATTTACTGGCCGTTCCCTCCAAAAGGCACAAGAGGGATGTGGGTGTTAGGGATGGTAAATCCCTGCTCTCCTCTGAGGCATTCTGTCTCAGAAGAGCTCCTCTTCCTTTGGGAGGAATGTGTCCACCCAGTTCTTCAAGTGTGAAGCAAACCTATGGACATAATTTGCCAAGGGTTTGCCTGTGGGGGGCAAACTGCTTTTGTCTCAACTTCTCCAGGGAAAAGCCAGTGAAGGCTCTTTCTCCATGCCTTGTTACTTTAAAAGAAGAGGAAGTGCCTTGCAGAGTTGAAAGGGAAAAGTAAAGCTGACTGGCTGCACTTAATTCTTTTTATTCTGAGACACATAACTTCTGGATAGAGAATTTATGGTCTTCGATGACAGGCCCATATTTCAGAGGAATGAACGAGTTCTGATCTTTTGTCTGTCAAATACTTTCTGATCTTAATTGACTGTTACCCGATGATATCTCTGGAGTAATGGAAGTAACAGCCATGCATCTCAAAATGATGCTCTTTGATGTCAGAATTCTAGGAAATAAAACACCTGTGCGGTTATGGAATCCAGACCAGGAACAAGCTTCCAATGGGACCACTACGTTGCTTATTCATTCTCTTTATAAGAATACTTGCAGGGCAAATTTCAAGTCCATTATCTAATATTTACTAAGCACCTACTATGTACTAGGTACTGTACTAAGCATTGAAGACAAAAAGAAAAGCAAAAGACAGATCCTGTCCTCAAGAAGCTCACAGTTGAACGAGGGAAACAATATGCAAATAGCTATGTACAAACAGGACCTATGAAGGAGAGATTAGAGATTACCTCAGAGAGAAGGCACTAGCAAGAAAGTCTGACTGGAAAGGCTCCTTTAGAAGGCAGAGTTTGATCTGAGGCTTGAAGGAAATCAGAATCCTGGAGGACTCTGAAGAAGAAGAAAACTGCAGATGTGGAAGACAGGGACATGCTTGTCACTGAGAGAGGGAGTGGTGTTTGAAGGGCAGGGAGGAATCACAAATGACATTAAGGAGTGAGTAGTGCTGTTTATGAAGACTTAAAAGTTAGGGAAGGTCCAGGTTTTGGGAGGATTTAAAAGGCAGATGGGCTCTCCTATTCCTTCCTGGAAGTGTTAGGGAACCACTGGAGTTTATTGAATGGGAAGGGGGGTTATATGATCAACCCTGTGCTGTAAGGAGACCAACTGGACAGTTGAGTGAAGGATGGATTGGAGTAGAGAGAGACTTAAAGTGAGGAATTCAATAGAAGCTATAGCAGTAGTCCAAGATGGGTGATGAGGGCCTATCCCAGGGTGGTAAACTATGTCAGGGGAGAAAAAAGGACATAGATGAGAGATGCTATGAAGATGGAAGGATGGGGCATGGCACCTGACTGGAAATGGAGACAGGCCTCCATGTTGACAGCCAGTTTGTAAGCCTGGATTACTAGGATGTTGATGGTCCTGTTGTCAATAACAGGAAGGTGAGTAGAGGGTTTGGGCATGAAAGACAGTGGGGTCTTTCCCTCTGACTCTGACCCCCCACAAAGGAGGCACTAATCCTTTGGTAGAACATGTGTCTCAAGCTCCAACTACACCCTCTACATACATATTCCAGAGATTTCAGCATTGTACTTTCCCATTGGACTGCAACTCCTCAAGGACAGAGGACCTGTCCCAGAATAACAAGAATGACTAACATTTATATAGTGCTTCCTATGTGCCTGGGACCATGCTAAATACTTTATAATTATCTCATTTAATCCTTATAATAGCTCTGGGACAGAAGTGCTATTATTATCTCCATTTTATGATGAAGAACTGAGACAAACAGATTAAGTGACTTGGCCAGGGTCACCCAACGAGTAAGTATCTGAGGCTGGATTTGAACTCAGGTCTTCCTGACTCCAGGCCTGACACTCTGTGCACTGTGCTCCCCAACTTTAAAGGGACTTTAGAAGTTGTCTAGTCCAAGTCATGTCTACAGTGACTCTCATTTCTATATCTCCCCTGTCTTTTGAGACAATATCTGGCACAAAGTAGGTGCTTTGTGGAATGATAATGGAAGACAAAGCTCATTTTTCCAGAGAAGCCAAAGGGAGATTTGTCGCTCTTCGGAGAGAGGGGCCTCTTGAGAAGAATGTGCGAATGCTGCTGTTTCTACTGTAGCTCCTGGATACTGCCAATGGTATCTAAATAAGTTCTATCCTATGGTAGATGATGTGGCTGGGACTGAGACCAAGGAACTGAATTTCCAAATGTCTTTTAGTACAAAGCAGATCAGCTCTGGAGAGCCTGGCACCTTGGTAGGGATGGCTAAGCCAATTTCTCTCAGCGTTTGGCATAGAGTGGTAGGTACTTAATCCATGCTTATGGTTGAAGTGGCAGGGTCAGAAACCGAACGAGATCCCCAGACACCTGTGCAGCACCCCTCCCCCATGTTCTCTCCACTGCCCTTGGCAATGGTGTTATTTGGTTAAAACCTTTAGTTTACTTCAAGGTGTTGCTGACTTTACGGAAGTCCTGCAGGCGAGATGCTGCACACAACTAGGTCCTTTTCTATATGAGCCAATTCCTTTAAACTGGAACTTCCTCCATGAAGTCACTGAATTTATGAAGAGATTTGCCATTGCATAAAGCTCCCTAGGGTGGTGCAAGGACATGAGCAGTGGGGCATATTCTGTGGAGAAGGGAGTCTCCTGCAAGAATGCTGTGCAGCCCCCAAATCATCATTCTAATTTCTGTAATGTTTTTACATTTACATTCCTTTCAACAAAACTATGCATTACAATAAATATTCTTATACCCATTCTGTGGTGAGAAAACTAAGGCTCTGACATGTAAGTGACAACATCACACGAAGAGTAAGTGTAGACATCTTAAATAAAACATACCCCAAACTGAACTCATTCTCCTCTCCCAAACCCTCCCCTCTTCCTAACTTCCCTCTACTAGTGAAGGACACCACCATCCTCCTAGTAATCTGGCTTGTGATCCATGGTCAGCCTCAACTCCTCATTCTTTCCCACCCTGAGATCCAATGACTTACCAAGTCTTGTTTCAACTTTTGTACTATCTCTTGCATTGTCTCCTCTCTGCCACAATCTGGTGCAGTCTCCAGAGTGCTTGAGAACTTACTGGTTAATCTTCTTGCTTCCATTCTTTCTGCACTCCAATCCATCCATTTCCACTCAGTTATCAAATTGATTTTCCTAGTCTCCTGATTTGACCATATGATACTCCAACAAATTTGAGTGACTCCTTATCACCTCCATGTTCAAAAATAAAATCCTCTGATTGACATTCATAGCCCATTTCCTTCCTCCCTTCCTAGTCCTCTTACACCCTTTTCTACCCCTCTCCCCTTCCCTCTACATACTGTGCAATCCACTGGTGCCCTCACACAAGAGCTTCCATCTCCAGACCTGTTATTTTCCCTGCCTGCCACAGTGCCTCCAATGCTCTCCCCCTCACCTCTGTCTCCTGGTTTCCTTTAATTTCTAGATAAAATCCTACTTCCTGTGAGAAGTCCTTATCAATTCACCTTACTGGCAGTTCCTTACCTGCTATTTTCTGTGATTCATCCTGTTTATAGCTTACTTGAGCAAAGTCATCTCTCCCATTGGACTGTGAACTTGAGAGCAGAACGTTTTGGGTTTGATTCATTCGCCTTTCTTTCCCCAGTCCTTACTACAGTGCTTGGCACACAGTAGACCATTCATAAATGTTTATTGACTGACTGGCCATATGTGGTGCCCAAGATAAAACTGTAACTGAATGTACTCCCTTCACTTTGAAGCCTTTGCTCCATTTGCCTCTTTTCTTTGTTTCCCACTTGACCTCTTTGGAAAAGTCAAGATTGAAAGTTTTCCTAGCTTGGTCCTTTGAAAATCATGATTTTCAGGCCTCCTGGCCCTTTCTACCCTCACACTGTTAGGGTATCTTGTCTGTTGTGGAAGTGTAATCCCTGTCCCTCTTGACACTTGACAATTACCCTACAAAATGGTCATGTCCACTAAAGGCTCCCCATGGATATTGGATTTCAACACAGGCTGATTCTGAAAGGTCACCGTGACTTTGGTTGTTTATTCTTTGCTTGCTCTAATCTGTTTGCTCTCAGACATGTTCCTCTGAGCTGTCCCTGCTGTGCTGGCCATATTTTTTCTCCTGATGCTTTTCTGCCTCTTTCCTTCCAAATCTGATCTTCAGCTTAGGTTTTTAAAGGTCCTGGGAAACTCCAGGTTTGACTTTGAATTTCACATTGTGTTTCAGGTGACATTCTGGAATTTTTAATTTAAAAAATATCCTGAATTTAATGAATACTAGAAAGAGATCAAGACAGAGGGACAGAGACAAACTGAGGAAAACCTTTTCACATACAAAGATAAACAGAGAAAGAGGAGAATATGGGAAATGCTCATCTCTATTATATACAACTTATTTTCAAAGCTGTCCTGCTTATCTGTGTTTCTTTTTGTTCCCTTCTGGGAATTTTTAAGCTATTATCATCTTGAAGGAGGAGCCTAGAATGATTCCCAGATTGAGGATGGTCACTCTTAACTGCCACCAACACCATCATGCCCAAGAGAGAGGCTGAGGGAGAAATTAAAGGAGATGAAACCAAGGTAAAGGAAACACGAATATCTGCTAACCCTCCCCCTCCAAAGCCAGAACCCAAATCCAAAGAGGCACCTGCAAAGAAGGCAGAGAAATGACCCAAAGGGGAAAGGATGATCACAGTAAGGATGGCAGTGACCCTGCAGAAGACAGAGAGGCCAAACAGACCAGGTCCCCAAAACTGAAGGTACTGGAGATGCCAAGTGAATTGTAGGATTTTTGGATAACTGTATTTCTGGTGATTGTACAGCTTAAAATGCAATTTTAAAATCAATTTTTGTATAAATGCAGAATGTTTGTCTTTTGTTTTAACCTATTTCATTAGCATAGAGAATGCTTTGTTAGGGTCTTGGGGGTATGTGGAAGATGTTACCGACAGCGTCTGTGTCTCAGAAGATGGGTTGACATGCATAGAGATTTCTTACCCTCCTTGTTTTGAGAGAACTCTTCTTGAAAGAGGAGGTTCCTGATATGCTTATTCTCTCTTTCTCCATCTCTGTGTCTATCTGTCAGTCTGTCTGTCCATCTTTCTCTCTCTCTCTCTCTCTCTCTCACACACACACACACACAAACACACACACACACACACAAACACACACACACACACACACACACACATACATCAAATGCATCAGTATGAACTCTGATACCCCTAGCCTGTCTGAAGGTAGGAGTGGATAACTTTGAAAATGTATATTTCTCCCCTGTCTGCCATAAGCACTTATTTTACTCTTTTAAACAAAGGGACCTGCCAGGAACCACCCCCATTTCCCTCCCTTCTCCCATCTCCAAGTCAATTGTGTTGGATACCAGTCTTTCAGGCAATCTGGACTTGAATTAAGGCCCTAAGATGACCTCCCCGAAAGAGCCATGTTCTTTCCATAATGAGGATCTTTTCTAATTAAGAATTCTGTAGTTTTCATTTATTTTCCTCAAAGTCAAGGAAGACTCATGAAAAGTTGTTAAACAAATACATTCAATGAGAAAAATGCCCAACTTCACTCTAAATTTTTCCTGTTTAAACTATAAAACAAAGACCAGGTTTTATAGTTACTCTGTATTTGGGTAGCCCATGGAGGAGGTGAGTCTGAAGATTGTGTACAGCTACTGATCATGACCCCTGTCCTGCCTGATACCAAGATTGTTCCCTAACTGTAGCTTTAATAAAGATAGATGCATGTTGTTGTTGGAGGGGAGGGGAGAAAGACACTATTATCCTACATCACTTCTGCCTTTGTGGCTAAACTCTTTAAAAAGTCATTCTCTCGGTGTCTTTATATTCTCTCCTGTATCTTTCTTAACCCCTTACAATCTGGCTTCAAACCTCATCATTCCATTGAGACTCCTCTCCAAGTGACTCTTAGTTGCCCAGTTCATTGGCTTTTCTCTGTCCTCTTTCTGCTTGGTCTCTCTGCAGCCTTGGACCTTGTTGATCACCCACTCCTCCTGAATACTCCTTTCTCTGTTTTGGGGAAACCCAACTCTCCTGGTTCTCCTATATTTCTTTGTCCCTTTTGCTGGATGTTCATCCAGAGCACACCCTCTAACTGTAGGCATCTCTCAAGGCTCTTTCCTGTACCCTCTTCCCTTTTCCTTCCATACTATGTTACTTAATGATTTCATCAGCTCCTATTGATTTAGTGACAGTTTCTATTCTGATGAACTGTCCTATCCTATCCTCCCACAAGCCCTCTACTGACCTCCAATCTTCTATCTCTAACTGTCTTTCAGACCTCTTGAACTAGATGTCCAGTAGATGTCTTAAACTCAATATGTCCAAGATGGAACTAGTCTTTCCCCTAAATTCTTCCCCCTTCCTACTTTTCCTGTTGCTAGATTTACCAGGAATCATTCTGGACTCCTCATTAGCTTTCGCCCATCCATATCCAATATATTGCCAAAGGTTATGAACTTCACCTTTATAATCCTTCTTGAATATTACCTCTTTTCTCCTCTGATACTACTACTCCTTTGGTAAAGGTTTTATCACCTCATCCCAAGACCATGGCATTAGCTGCTGGGGATCTGCCTGCCTCAAGCCTCTCTCCACTGCAGTTTATCCTCCATTCAGCCCCTGAAATGACTATTTTAAAGCACTTAAAGTTTCAGTCATGTCATGTTCTGCCCCTCCAATACACACATACCTCAATAAACTCCAGTGGTTCCTTATAGCATCTAGGATTAAATGTAAAATCCTCTGATTGGCATTCACAACCCTCCAGAAGTCAGCTCTGTCCAAGTTTCCAGCTTTTCACCTTGCTCACATGAGACATACTCTTCAATCTAATGACCCCAGTCTCATGGCTGTTCCATAGACAAGACTCATCATTTCTCTGCTCTGCACATTTTCTCTTTCCATACCCCATGCCTGGGATGTTCTCCCTCCTCATTTCTGTCTACTGACCTCCCTGACTCCCTTTAAGTCCCAGCTGAAATCCTGTTCTTCTACAGGGAAGCTTTCTGAAGTCTTCTTATGTCTACTCTCTCCCCTCTTTTAATTTTTTCTTTTTTATTCAGTTTGTAGCTTGTTTATGCATTTTTATTTCCTTTTCCATTGGAAACTTGATTATTCTTGAACATGACACTCTATTTTCAAACTGTCCCTTTTCAATGATCATCCCTCAGTCCCAGAATGCCCTCAGAGCTCACTGACTTCCTTCAAAATTCAGCTGAATTCTCACCTTGGGTTTTCTGGCTACTCTAGCTGGGAGCTGCTCCTCAGATACATTGCATCTTGCTCTTATCTACTTATTTAGGTGATGTCTCCCCAAGGAGGAATATTGTTTGCCTTTCTTTATATCCCTAGTAGTTATCACATAGTAAGCACTTAATAAATGCTTGTTGACTGGCTGTATAACTGGTAGAGCTGGTCAATGGGCAGAATGAGTGGTAGAGTGGTTAGAATGTTGTACTTGGAGTCAGGGAGACCTGAGTTTGAATCTTGCCTCAGACCTGTACTACCTGTATGACTCTGGTTGTGTCACTTAACCTTCTTTCAACTTGAGTTTCCTTATCTATAAAATGGAGTAAATAATGTCTATTTAACAAGGTTTTATGAGATAGAACATATAAAGTGCTCTACACATTTAAAAATATAGCATAAATGGTGTTCCAGCCTAATGCCATGGGCTGCTGGGTCCTCTTACATATTCCAGGTCTTTGGTGATCAGCCGGATATACCTATGAAAGAAGAGACTGCCAGAGTGAAACAGAGGTGTAGGCTTTGTTACTGATACAAGCTACATGTTGACATGCAGGGTGAGTTCTCCCCGCAGGACCCTCCTTCTCCTTCCAAGGAGAGAGGAAACCCTGCTTCTCAGCCTTTCCTGTCCCCAGTTAAGCTCTCCCAGCTACATAGTTCACTCGTGGACAGCATGCTCTCAGCCCCTTAGCCAATTAACAAAACCTGCTCAGACCACAGACCAACCTCAAGGGTGGGATGCTCTCCCCAGCAAGTTCCCACTGAGAAGAGGTGGAAAAACAAGATAACTCATGTCTCACTCCTCAATTCTCAGTTTTTCTCTGGGGGGCCTCATGAGAGCTCAGCAGTTAAGCCCTCACCTTTACCTGACACGAGACCGTTCACGTGAGAACTGAGCTTGTGCCTTAACAAAATGGGAGCCATTTTTAATTCTTCTTTTTTCTTTTATTTTCTTGACCAGTCAGAAGGATCTTTGAACCTAAAAGCAAAAAACAAAAATGACTAATAGGGAGTTGATGGTGACAACAAAAAGGGACATAGCCAAAAAGTTCCTGGTTCAGTGAACTAGACTTTAGTTCCTGGGAAAATGCTCAAAAGTATCATTAAGGACTTGGCTAGAAAACTAATTGCAATAAGAATCAGTGATGTTGAAAAGACAGGAAGTGTTTTAGAGGATTCATGACCATATATGGGCCCTAGGTCTAGATGACCCACTATCTCAGACCCAATAATAATAATATTCAACAGTAATAAATCCCATTAGGCTTTGAGCTCCTTGAAGATAGGGACTATCTTTGCTTCTTTTTGTACCCTTGGAGTTCCTGGCACACAGTAGGTACTTGCATGTTTGCATTTATTGATTATTAATCATATGCCCAGAGAGCTCTTGTTTTGAAAAGGAAAGAAAAATTAAATAATAGACACTGACCATGATCTATGTGCTAAAAAAAAAAAAAAAACTTACATGACTTTCATTTTTTTCTGATGTGTTCCTCCAGTGACTGGTTAATGTTCAGTCCAATATCAGGCAGTGACCTGGGACTCTCAAGGCCTCAGACTGAGGCCTCATGCTTTGGCAGGCTCCATCCAGACTTTTTGACTGGGCCCAAACTCTGTGTCTACCTTTCATGGCCCAGATTAATAAATAGAAGAGAAGCTCATGTCTGAGTTATCCATGGGCAGATGACCTTTTTGGCTATAAAAACTCACCAAGCTCAATTTCTAAACCATAAAAGGTGCTGTGACCTGGGTTACTGGAAGAAATAGCCAATTCAATGCAATTATCCATAAACGTCATTATTATTGTCATTTATAAGGCAAAAGGCTAATTTTAGTGTAACGATACATCTGTGGCTAGTATTTGTCAGCCTGTGGGGAAGGGTTTCCTTGTTCTTAGTTTTTGAGTGCATTTCAACTGTATGAATATTGGAGAAGGGGGAGGGTAGCCCACACAGTGTGACTCTCCCCAGAACCCTTCTTCCTTCCCTTGGGATAGCTGAGACCCTCTCCTGTCTTTCACTTCCTTGAGAATGTGGACTAGAGGTGGCCCACTTCGCTGCCCTCTTCCCTCCTCCCTCTTCTCTGTGTGTGGTGGATGAGTCTGCACATGGCATCCCTGGGGTTTCTCTGCCTACCCTCCTTTACACCTTGCTATTAATTCACTACAGCTCCCCATTTGCCACCAGGATTGCAACTTCAATAAAGGTTTATGAGGTAGCAAGAACCTGAGATGGTGAGACCTGAGTTAGGACCATACTCATACTTGGAATAAGAAGGTCTTGCTCATTAAAAAAACAAATCATTGCAGCACTTAGTAGGTTAGTGAATGATGGTAGGAGTGGAGGGGGGTAATGGTACCTGACTCATAGCTAGATGGAATATTGAGAGCACAGAGGGTGTGTGAAGAAATATTGAAAGACTTATAATTCTAAATGCTGTTTGCATAGTTCTATAAATGCATTTGATCTCATTTTTGAGTTATTAAAATGAGGTAAAGGGGGTATGAAGAGTTGGTGGGAAGTCCCAGAGGGATTGTGGGCCAGCAGGAAGACAAAAAGACTCAGAGTAAGGCCCTGGGGACTCAGTATCAGGCTCTACTTCCAATGTGCTGGGTAACCAATGACTGGCACTGGCTCTTTCTGGTCATTAGTTTTTTCATTTGAAAAATGAGTGATTAGAACATAACAGGAATTCTTATTACTTTTGTATGGCATGCAGCCTTTAGGCAATCTGCTGAAGCCTCAGGGCAGGGAGATTCCAGGTGGTCCAACAGAACCTCTGAGAAGTCCAAGAAAGCCTATAGGTGGTCCAAGGAAGCCTAGGAATCATCTCAGAATGGTTTGTAATTGAACAACTTACAGAAAATTACAAAGGAAACCAATCATGTTGAAATAATGATATGGTCATTTTCCCATCCAAGTTCCTAGATCCCCCAGTAAAGAACCTTTGGTTTTGATGAATCCAAAGGTCCTTTCTGCCTCTCAAGTTCTATGGCTCTGGGATGCTGTATTTCTCCACTGTCTCCTGCATGTGGGGAACATGTCAACCAATAGGTAGGGCCCAGAACTGAGAAAAGGAAAAGGGTAGGATATACACTGCCAAACTGTGCACAGCTCTTGATGGACCCTAAGATTCTCATTAAGAAAATGATCCCTGGTAGAAGCATAAACCTGCTTAAGCTCTCCCTACAAAGCCCTTAAAATACCTATAAAAATGACTAAATAAATTCTAGAGCAGCAGAAGTCACAAAATGACAGAGTGAAACAGACTTCCAGCCCAATATTGCCTTTAAGACTGAGAGGGTCTAATGCACTGGGTTCAGAGCAGAGTGCAGCCCAGTGTGGGCTGCATGGCATAGACAGGACTGGAGCAGGCTTCAGGGCACTGAATTATGGACAGATGATGTGGTTTCCAAATATTTCAACCAACAAACACCAAAGACAGCTTCAAAGGTCAGTGAGAAAGCTCCTTCACCTGATTGAGAACCCCAGCCTCATGGAGAACTTGCAGATCCCTAGAGATGTCTTAGAGAACAGTTGTGCAAAACCTCTGATGCCTGGGGTAGCATACTCTCCACTTGACAAAGGACTCAAAAGTCAAGTAATTGGGTGGGAAAAATGCCTCAAAATGGGAAAAAATAAGACTATAGAAAGTTACTTTCTTGGTGAAAGTATTTTGTTCAATCCTTTCAGACAAGGAAGACCAAAGCATACAACAAGAATAACAGCAAGGTCAAGATTCCTACATCCAAAGCCTTCAAAACAATATGAAATGGTCTCAGGCCATGGAAGAGCTCAAAAAGGATTTTGGAGGTGGAGGAAAAATTGGGAAGAGAAATGAGAGCGATGCAAGAAATTCATGTAAAGTGAGTCAACAGCTTGCTGAAGGAGACCCACAAAATGCTGAAGAAAATGACACCATTAAAAATAGACTAACCCAAATGGCAAAAGAGGTACAAAAAGCTGATGAGGAGAAAGATGCTTTAAAAAAGCAGAACTGACCAACTGGAAAAGGATGTCCAAAAGCTCACTGAAGAAAATAGTTCTTTAAAAATTGGAATTGAGTAGATGGAAGCTAATGACTTTATGAGAAATCAGGAAATTATAAAACAAAACCAAAAGAATGAAAAAACAAGAGACAATGTGAAATAGTTCATTGGAAACACAACTGACCTGGAAAATAGATCCAGGAGAGATAATTTTAAAATTTATTGGATTATCAAAAATCCATGATCAAAAAAAGAACCTAGACATAACTTCCAAGAAATTATCAAGGAAAACTTCCCTGATATTCTAGAACCAGAGGGTAAAATAGAAATGGAAAGAATTCACCAATCCCCTCCTGAAAGAGACTCCAAAAGGAAAACTCCTAGGAATATTGTAGCCACGTTCCAGAGTTTCCGGTCAAGGAGAAACTATTACAAGTAGCCAGGAAGAAATTATTCAAGTATTGTGGAAATACAATCAGGATAACATAGTATTTAACAGCTTCTACACTAAGAGATAGAAGGGCTTGCAATATGATATTCCAGAGGTCAAAGGAAGTAGGATTAAAACTAAGAATTATCTAACCAGAAAAACTGAGTATAATACATCAAGGGAAAAAAATTAATTTCAGTGTAATAGAGGACTTCCATGTATTCTTGTTGAAAAGACCAAAGATGAATGGAAAATTTGACTTTCCAATACAAGAATCTAGAGAAAAATGAAAAGGTAAATAGAAAATTTGACTTTTAAATACACGAATCAGGAGAAACATGAAAAAGTAAAAGGGAAAGAAAAGTCATAAGTAACTCATTAAAGTTGAACTGTTTACATTACTACATGGAAAGAGGATATTTGTAACTCATGAGACTTCTTTCAGTATTAGGGTAGTTAGAAGGAATATGTGTGTGTATGTGTGTATGTGTATATACACGTGTGTGTGTGTATGATGATCCCTTCTTTAACACCAAAATCATTACTCTGATGCTGTTATATGTAAGTTAGACATGGAGGAATAAAGTCTTCAAAGAACCAAAGACAAAAATCTTCAAGATGGCAATGGGGAGTAGCATGGTGACCTGAGCAGACTGCAATGCATTAGAAGCAAGAAATGACATATGAGAAGCAGTAAAAAGTAATGTCATCAAAGGAATGTATGATTGAAAAGAAGATGGACTGGAGGGGCAAGGATGAAGGATAACAGAGAGCTTGCTTCTTTCACTGGTAGTTCCATTGTGTACACACACACAAACACACACACAACCCAGACTATCAAGTTGATCCTCAGTGGCAATTTTTCAGGAGGATATGAACAAGTCATATAAAATGGGCAAGCATAGACGGGTTGCTACCTATATATTTGGTGTGATTGCCTATGTCAGTGGTCTCACGGATTGGCTTTCAAGTACTGGTGTGAAAGGTAACACGAATACCAATGAACAAGCACACCTGAATTTCAGTAAGTCATCTGATAAAAATCTCATGTCAAGCTTCCATTGAAGATACAAAGATGAAGGTGATAGACTAGGAGAGTCAGGGGTTCTCACAACTGATTGGATGAGTGGTTCTACAGAAGAGTGAAGGATGAATGGATGGATGTAAACCTGGAAATATCTGTGCTTGACTGTGCAGTATCATGTTTGTTTCAATGACAAGGATGAAGACATAGAAATCATGTTTCCCTAGACAGGGGAGAAAGAGAGTGGCATGGGGAGAGAGAGAGACAGAGGTAGAGACAGAGAAAGAGACACAGAGAGATAGAGCGACAGAGACAGGGAGGTGGGGAGGGGAGAGAAATAATAGATATATGGATGGATAGATAGAACATGTATTAGGCATTTGTTATGTTCCTGGAAGGGTTTAAGAATTGGCCAAATGAAATTTAATATAGATGAGTTGATAGATCATTTGACAATCATTTGTCAAGCATTCATATGTTCCAGATAACTGGCTAGGTGTTGGAGATTCACAGAAAAAGAAAAGCTGTCCTTAAGGAAGATTGTTAACAACAAACACAGCAGAAACAGATTAGACTGCCTGAGGAGGTGATGAGCTCCCCTTCACTGGTGTTCTTAAAACAGATTGAACCCCTGTTAGAGCTATTGTAGAAGAGATTCCAACTCAGGAATAGTTGAATTTTAAATTTTTATTTTCCAGGTACCGTTCCAGTTAAGCAGGACCTTTTCGTCCCTTTCCAACTCTGAGATTCTAGGATACTTTAAAACTATGAGGGACAATTCACCTCAAACTCCATCCAATGAAGTACATTGCCTCAAAATGGATTAGGCTTCTGAGGCATAGCCATATGTAAGGACAACCTGATCCCCAAATGACAACTTGGCTAAATAGTCTTTCTTTTTTAAGTAAAAAAAGGATGGAGGGAAGGAAATTCCTTCTTAAATGAACTCACCATTAATATATTTCATAAGGACTTAACTAAAACCAGAGGGAGAAAATGCAATTACTGACTTAGTGCCCCTTCAATGCATGTCAAAGTCCTGGAGACATTTTGTGCCATGTGAGCAGCTGCTCCCTGAAACTGAGCCAACGTGTGAAACCCAGCAAATGGGACAGACTCCCCTTTCCAGAATCTTTTCATTGAAAACAAGAAAAAAAGTTATTTAAGAAAATAAAACCGCCCAACAAGAGCCAAGTGTCTGTGGGATTGAGCAGCTGGGTTGGCCTTCGATATGACATCAGCTCTAGTCATGCTGCCCCTGATGTGCTGACTCCCAGCAGATTCCCTGGTGCCCTGAGCACATACAAATAGACAGAAAGAGGCAAGGAAGCCATTGGGGGTAGGGGGAAGCCTGCAACTGTGAAAAGTTTTCTTTTAAAAAATAATGAAGAAATGACCTTAATGAAAAGGATTTTAGGGACTGATTCACCTGCCAAAATGCACCCTTGGTGGAAAGCTGCTCCCGGTGATGGAAACAGCCCAGTCTTTAAATGTGCTTTAATTAATGTGGCTGAGAAATGTATCAGCATTATTGAAACTCAAAGCTGGAAAGGAAAGATGCCAGTCCAAAAGGTTATAACAGGGAGTTTTTAAAAACTTTATTTTAAGGCAGTTGAAATAATATGACTGTATACATAGGAATAGCACTTAATTATGGTGGACTCATGCCCAAAAATGTGTGCTGGAACTGTACAAAGGGAGTGCCCCCCCTCCACTTTCTGGGTTAAAAGTGCATCATCACCCCCAAGACCTACTGGATTGACTTAGAGGGGTGTTCTCCTCTCCAACCACATCCCTGAGGATGCTGTCTTCGAGAGGTAGAAACAGACTTTACTGGGAAGTCAGCCCAACAGAGGCTTGGACTGGGATGAAATGGCAGCTCAGGAAATGCCAATCAGGGCACCAAAGAAATGTGGGCAAGCCTTCATTGAAGAGCATGTTTACTTGGGCATCATGCTTTGGGTCAATATGCTTGGAATTCCCCAGTGGTAATGGTGTGAACTGAAAGGGGATGGAGTCTTAACTATGAATAGATAGCTGGCTGGGATGCTTGGGAGCTCAAAGATCCAGTGAGAGATTTATAAGAGGCCTTGGAAGGTGGAAGGTCTAAAAGGAAAAAGGTCTTGGAAGGAGGTATTCTAGCAAGGAGCCTAGGGACTCCTTTCACAAGTACAAGACTTAGTTTTATTTTGTTTTATTTAAATGAGGGTAAATGAGAGTAAATGAGGAGAGAACATAAGTGGGTTGCCATACTGCAAAAGGAAGAAAGAAATTGAGTCCATATTCAAGATAAAACTTCAAGAAGTAACAGGAATCTATTAAACAAAATCAACTGAAAACTTTATATCCAGAGTGTGGAACACTTTAGTGCCATAGTCTTATCAGTGTTACTCATCTTTGTTGAATATAGTCAAAAAGTGAAAAGATGGAAATGAAAATCAGGGGGGCTCCAACAAAGTTGGCCCTTTCAATAATTATTGACCAAGAAATTCACCTGGCCCAGTCTCCAGGCTATGGTGCCTGAAATAGTCATGTTTAGAGTTTCTTCTGTGCACCTCTGACTAGCCCACAAGCCCCATCAGGGCAGGAATCAGGTCTGATCTAAGCTTTGTATCTCCCACAGTTGCTTTGAAAATGGTTATTAGATTGAATTCAATATGTACTATCCCAAGACTCAAAGTAAAATACAAATATGTTTACTCTGGAAATTGAATTAACATCCAGAAGTATATGTGTCAATAGATTGTCAGTAAGCAGGTCTCTTAACGAAAATGATAGCCTGGCAAATTGGTATCAAAGACATAATAAAAGAAATACTCAGGAAAGTCTTGGGTCCCTGAGAAGGAAATAAGGAAAGAGAAAGAAAAGAGGAAGGAAATCCTTAAATCTGGAATGCTTCATCATTTTGTCCAGGGCTCACTTTGAGCTTGTGACTTTTCATGGACACAAAAGGAGACTCAAGTGGAAATGAAGCACATGAATTTCCTGTCTCTTGCAAAAACTACCATCCCAGTTCCAAACTCAATAATTCTAACCTGCAAAGGAATTCTATATCTTGATTCTGCCATTGATAATATTGTAACCCCAGAATCTTAGCACTAGGAAGAACTTTAAAAGCCATCCCTTTTAGCCCATCCCTGAGCCTGTAACAGCCTGTCCATTCTGCCTGACAGGTGGCCATCCAGATTTAAGAGATACACTCTGCTTTATAGTAGGTATCTGGCTACCTGAAACTTCCACCAACTCATCCCAATTCTGTGCTCTTAAGTTTGCCAAGTAAGTTGGCTTCTTTTTCTGTCCAATAGCGCTCCAAATATGTGAACTTAGCAAATATTAATTCACACACACACAAACTCCTGCCCTAATCTTTCTTTTACTGGTCTTAGCATCTTAACATCTTTACTTCCCTCAGTTACCCAAGTCCGGAAAGTTTACAGATTCCCTCCTCTTTTTGGTTACTTTCTTCTAAAACTGATTTGCTTTGTCCAAAATATTCACTTTTGTCAAAAATGAGGCCAGACCCCTCAAGATTTCTGCCAACCCCAAATCTGACAAATATCTAGGTCTTTATTCAAATGATGAAATCATGGACTCTTACAATAAGAAGATTTATGAATACAGTTCAGAAATCATGTTAAGAGGGGATGGCCAAAGTCTGCTTCATATGACTCCTTACTAGAAGTATTCCTGCTGGTTGCCACAATCACAAAGACAGAGACAGACAGAGCAAAAAATCAGGGCAGCTCTTATGAGAGTTCATGCCTCTTGGGTCCCAATAAAAGTGAGTAATTTTAAAAGCAGATCCAGTCACAGTGAATGAGTCAGAAGTGTTCCTCAAATCATCAAGGGGGGATAGCTTCTCTTACACCTCCAAAAGCTCATGCTCTGTCATTGTCTCAAGTTAGGATTTAGGATTAACTCCAGAGGAGTTATGAAGAAGGCATCAAATTACTCAGGGCCTTACTTGATCAATCCCTTATATGATTATGCAGTAGATGTTGAACAACCTATACAGAGAGAGAGAAAACATTATTGAGTGTTTTACTCAAATCAGGGTACACACACATATACACACAGACCCATATATCTAATATATGTAGTATATAATATAGCATATTATAATTACAGTATGGTATATAATTATATTTTATATATGGTATCTATATGTCTTTTTCTATAAAATTTTCCAAATCTACAAATAAAATAATTATCAATGACACAAAAAGGAAACTGCCTTGGTTTGCCTGACTTGTTCTCCATGAATCTGTTTTACTGATATTTTCTAAAGATTCACAAATATCAGCAGAGCCAAGATAGTGCAATAGAAAGATGTACATACTATAGCGCTTCCCCCACAACCCATAAAATACCTGCAAAAAATGACTCTCAACAAATTCTAGAGCAGTAGAAGCCACAAAATGACAGAGCAAAAGAGATTTCCAGCCAAAGGTAACTTGGAAGGGCAACTGGAAAGGTCTATCCCACAGGATGCTGAGCAAAGCAGAGCCCAGCCCTGGCCATGTGGCACTGGGAGGAATAGGACTGAAACAGGCCTCTGGGGCAGAATTCTCAGTAGGGAGGATCTCAGATCCCTCAACCCACAAGCACCAAAGAAAGTTTCAAAGGTCAGTGAGAGGGCTCTCCCAGTCAGGTGAGAGGGAAGCAAGGTTCACCCCCCCACCCAGCACAGGCCCCAGGCAGTGGTGGTGGCAGCAGCAGCAGCAGAGAGGCAGTGTTACTTGGCAGTGGCAACATTGGGATGGGATAGCAGCTTCCACTGTGGGAGCAGTTCATCTTAAAGCCCCTGGGAGAATTGAGCAGCTGATCTGTATCTCATCCCTGAACATGATCCTGGGGTGAGGAGGAGCACTAGGACTTTCCTCTTGAGAAAAGGATTCAGAAATCAAGTAACTGGCTGGGAAAAAGCCCAAAAAAAGGGGGAAAAAATAAGACCATAGAAGGTCACTTCTTGGTAAACAAGTATTTTTTTCCCCTCCTTTTGGATGAGGAAGAACAATGCATACTATCAGAAGAAGTCAAGGCTTCTGCATCCATTAACTTCCAAAATGAATATGCAATGAACCCAGGCCATGAAAGAGCTTGAAAAGTGAGTCAACAGCTTGCTAAAGGAGACCCCATAAAAAGCTGAAGAAAATAACACCTTTAAAAATAGGCTCACAATTGGAAAAAGAGGTCCAAAAAGCCCATGAGGAGAAGGAGGCTTTAAAAAGCAGAATCAGCCAAATGAGAAAGGAGGTTCAAAAGCTCACTAAAGAAAATAGTTTTTAGAAGATGGCGGAGTAGAAGGATGCACGTTTACGAGCTCCAACCCAAAGCCCATAGAATTAATGTAAAAAGAGACACCCATAACTTCTGGACCACTTAAAGGTGTACAGAAACGGAGTGGAAGAGATTTCCGTTCCAGAGAGCCCTGGAGACCCGTCCCCAGGGTCCGTTGCACCCTGGAAAGTGGACCCCACCCCAGCGCTGCCCTGGCCGTGGCCCCAGAGAAGCTGACCCGAGCAGGCTTCAGGGACGGAAGCTCCGGCAGCCGGGAAAGTCCCTCTGCCCACAGAAGCTACAGGTCAGTGAGAGACGGCTGGCTGGCTGAGGGGAGTGGGGTGTCTCCGTGACTCGGGCCCCCTCGGGAGGAAGCAGCAGCGGCAAAGGTGTGGGCGGCAGTGCAGGCAGCAGCGGCGGCCACGGCTGCGGCCCAGGACTCCCCCAGCAGCAGGCAGGATCTTCATTACTGAAAGTCTCTGCATAAACAACCTGAGGGAGCTGAGCCTGGGAGACAGCCCTGCCCCACCCTGCTCCACTACTGAAGGCCTCTGCATAAAGCCCCTGAGGGAACTGAGCCTGGGAGGCTCCCCCCCCACCTGCTCCGTTCCTGAAGGTCTCTGCATAAAGCCCCCGAGGGAGCTGAGCCTGGGAGGCGGCCCTGCCCCCACCCAAGCACCAGAACTAAAGCTCACATTGATTAGCAGGCAGGCAGTGCGGAAAGCACATTTGAATTTCACCCCAAGCACTAGCTGGGAGGATCTAGGCGGGGGTGGACAGGAATCTCAGAAGTCAAGTAACTGGCTGGGAAAATGCCTAGAAAAGGGAAGAAAAATAAGACTATAGAGAGTTTTTTCCAACAAATGCAAATGGTCCCGACATTCGGATCTGATGACAAGGACGTATTCTTGCCATCAGGGAAAGATGTGGAGGGCGGGGCCTCGGTACCCCAGACAACCCAGGGGGATATCAGGTGGGCTGAGGCCTTGGAAGAGCTCAAAAAGGATTTTGAAAAGCAAGTTAGACATGTGGAAGAAAAACTAGGAAGAGAAATGAGAGAGATGCAAGAAGAGCATGAAAAATGGGTCAATACCTTGGTAAAGGAGACCCAAAAAAGTGCTGAAGAAAATAACACCTTGAAGAACAGACTCACTCAATTGGCAAAAGAGGTTCAAAAAGCCAATGAGGAGAAGAATGCTTTCGAAAGCAGAATTAGCCAAATGGAAAAAGAGGTTCAAAAGCTCACTGAATTTAATAGTTTTCTCAAAACTAGAATGGAACAGATGGAGTCTAATGACTTTCTGAGAAACCAAGAAATCACCAAACAAAACCAAAAGAATGAAAAAATGGAAGAGAATGTGAAATATCTCATGGGAAAAACAACTGACCTGGAAAATAAATCCAGGAGAGACAATTTAAAAATTATGGGACTACCTGAAAGTCATGATCAAAAAAAAAAGTCTAGATATCATCTTCCATGAAATTATCGATGAAAACTGCCCTGACATTCTACAACCAGAGGGCAAAATAAGTATTGAAAGAATCCATTGATCACCACCTGAAAGTATTATACTCAGTTTAGCTGGGTAGGTGATTCTTGGTTTGAGTCTTAGTTCCTTTGACTTCTGGAATATCCTATTCCACGCCCTTCAATCCCTTAATGTAGAAGCTGCTACAGAAGAGAGCAAAAGGACATGATAGCCCTGTTAGGAGACTCTTGATCCTCTTGTCAAGTGGAGAGTTATGAGCAACAAAATAGAAACTTGTTTCTAAATGTCATAAAGAAGGAGGGTGCTAAAGAGGAGCACAAATTCATCATAAACAACTAAAAATAGTGAAGTAGAGCACTTTTAACAAAAAAAAAAAGTTTAGTGAAAGGTCCAACTACTCTAATTATTCAAAGTAATTCTGAAAGCCTTTAAGGACAAAAGTGAGACAAACTGGAGGAAATTTGGAAATTTTCACAAAGGTTGTCCACTGCATCCCAAGACATCATCACTAGTCTTTTTGACTTCTCTCACAGGACTTCAGTGACTCTAGAAGAGACAGTGAGACTGATGACTATGCAGCTCAGTTTCGCTTCAATCCAATTTACGGACAAGTCAAGGCATCATCACATGATATCGTTGGTCAGAAATAAAGAATGAATAACAAGAAAGAAAGATGCCAACTGTATGGCAAACATCTCAGATCACTTACCCAAAAAAAATTGACCATGAAAACGTTATTAACTATTAACCTTATGCTCACTTTCATTCATTTGTTCATAAAACATTTATTAAGCTCTTAAAATGTGCCAGTCACTGTAAGTTCCCATCTATATCAACTTTCTATGAACATAATCTACACCCAAATCAAGAACATCATTACTAAGAAGGATATTGTTATATGAGAAAAGGCATTCACAATACTGCATAAAACTTTACAAAAATTGATCATGTATTGGGGCACAGAGATATTGAAGATAAATGCAAAAAGACAGGCAGAGTAAATACACCATTTACAGACTATGACACATCAAAATCAGTCTTCAGTTCAGGCAACATAAACAAAAGTCACAGACTCTAAAGAAGATTTAACAATGCAATTCTAAATAATGAGTGGATCAGAGAATGAATCATAGAAACAATTCATCTTTATATGAGACAAAATAATAATGATGACCCCATTTACTCAAATGTCTGGGATGCAATTAAAGCAGCAATCAGGGGAGAATTTAATCCCTAAAAATACACTTGAATAAAATAGAAAAAAAGGATTATTGGGGGGAGGAGCCAAGATGGCGGAGTAGAAAGACTGACATATGCTAGCTCCAAATCCACAGCCCAGAAATTTTCTGTAAAAAGAACTCCCCACAAATTCTGGAGTAGAGCAAGCCACGAACCAATCCAATGGAAGAGATTTCCATTCCAGAGAGCCCTGGAAAGCCATCCACAGGGGTCTGTAGCACTCCGGACAGCAGAGCACACCCCTCAGCTGCCCTAGCCATGGGGCCCCAGAGGAAGAGACCCGAGCAGCCTTCAGGGACAGAATAACTGGCGGCTGCGAAGGTCCCTCCACCCACAGGCGCTACAGGTCAGTGAGAGAGACTTCTGGGCTGGTCGAAAGGGGAGTGGGGTGTCTCCGCAACTCGGGCCCACTTGGGAGGCAGTGGCAGAGGCAGTGGCAGAGGCAGCTATGGCCAGGGACTCCCGGAGCAGGCACAAGCTCCATTACCAAAGGTCTCAGCTTAAAGCCCCTGAGGGAATAGAGCCTGGGAGGTGGCCCTGCCCCCACACAATCACCAGAACTTAATCTCACGTTGAATAGCAGCTGCTCCCACCACAGAAAGCCCTGATGCTGCGGAGCAGCATTTGAATCTCAGACCCCAAGCACTAGCTGGGCAGATCTAGGCAGGGGTGGAGAGAAATCTCAGAAGTCAAGTAACTGGCTGGGAAAATGCCCAGAAAAAGGAAGAAAAATAAGACCATAGAAAGCTACTTTCTTGGGGGACAGAGGTTCCTACCTTTCATTTCTGATAACGAGGAACAATTCTTACCATCAGGGAAAGATGTGGAGGTCGGGCCTCTGTATCCAAGACATCCAAGATAAATGTCCAGTGGGCTCAGGCCATGGAAGAGCTCAAAAAGGATTTTGAAAAGCAAGTTAGAAAAGTGGACGAAAAACTGGGAAGAGAAATGAGAGAGATGCAAGAAAAGCATGAAAAACGGGTCAATACCTTGGTAAAAGAGACCCAAAAAAATGCTGAAGAAAATAACACCTTGAAAAATAGGCTCACTCAGTTGGCAAAAGAGGTTCAAAAGCCAAAGAGGAGAAGAATGCTTTCAAAAGCAGAATTAGCCAAATGGAAAAAGAGGTTCAAAAGCTCACTGAAGATAATAATTCTCTCGAAATTAGAATGGAACAGATGGAGGCTAATGACTTTATGAGAAAGCAAGACACCACCAAACAATACCAAAAGAATGAAAAAATGGAAGAGAATGTGAAATATCTCATGGGAAAAACAAGTGACCTGGAAAATAGATCCAGGAGAGACAATTTAAAAATTATGGGACTACCTGAAAGCCATGATCAAAAAAGAGCCCAGACATCATCTTTCATGAAATTATCAAGGAAAACTGCGCTGATACTCTAGAACCAAAGGGCAAAATAAGTATTGAAGGAATCCATCGATCACAGCCTGAAAGAGATCCAAAAGGAGAAACTCCTAGGAACATTGTGGCCAAATTCCAGAGATCCCAGATGAAGGAGAAAATATTGCAAGCAGCTAGAAAGAACCAATTCCAGTATTGTGGAAATACAATCAGGATAACACAAGATCTAGCAGCTTCTATCTTAAGGGATTGAAGGGTGTGAAATAGGATATTCCAGAAGTCAAAGGAACTAGGACTCTAGAATCACCTACCCAGCAAAACTGAGTATAATACCTAAGGGGAAAAAAATGATCTTTCAATGAAACAGAGGACTTCCTTTTTTTTTTTTTTTGAAATTTGAAATAAAAATTTATTTAACTTTTTACATTCATTTTCACAAAATTTTGGGATCCAAATTTTCTCCCCATTTATCCCCTCCCCCCACACCAATACACCGAGCAATCTAATTTTCCATATCACCAATCTGCCCTCTCTTCTATCATCCCTCCCTTCTCTTTTGTCTTACAGGGCCAGATGACTTTCTATTCCTCATTAACTGTATGTCTTATTTCCTAGTAGCAACAACAATACTCAACAGTTGTTCCTAAAACTTTGAGTTCCAAATTCTCCCCATCCCTCCCTCCCCACCCATTCCCTTTGGGAAGGCAGGCAATTCAATATAGGCCCTATCTCTGTAGTTTTGCAAATGACTTCCATAATAGTCGTGTTGTGTAAGACTAACTGAATTACCCTCCATCCTATCCTGCCCCTCATTGTTTCTATTCTGTCTTTTGATCCTGTCCCTCCCCAAGAGTGTTGACTTCAAATTCCTCCCTTCTCCCATTACCCTCCCTTCCATCATCCCCCTGACCCTGCTTACCTCCTTCTCCCCCACTTTCCTGTATTGTAAGATAGGTTTTCATACCAAAATGAGTGTGCATTTTATTCCTTCCTTTAGTTGAATGTGATGAGGGTAAACTTCTTGTTTTTTTTCTCAGCTCTCCTCTTTTTCCCTCCACTAAAAGGTCTCCTTCTTGCCTCTTAAATGACATATAATTTACCCCATTCCATTTCACCCTCTTTCCTCCCCCTACCTTTCTCTCTCCCCATTTACCTTAATTTCTTTTAAGATATGGTCCCATCCTATTCAATTCACTCTGTGCTCTCTGTCTCTGTATGTGCGTGCATGTGTGTATGTGTCTGTGCATGCACGCATGTACGTGTGTCTGTGTGTGTATGTGTGTGTGTCATCCCACCAACTACCCAGATACTGAAAAGTTTTAAGAGTTACAAATATTGTCTTTCCATGTAAGAATGTAAACAGTTCACTTTTGGTAAGTCCCTTATGACTTCTCCTTGCTGTTTACTTTTTCATGCTTCTTCTCATTCTTGTGTTTGAAAGTCAAATTTTCTTTTCAACTCTGGTCTTTTCATCAAGAATGCTTGAAAGTCCTCTGTTTCATTGAAAGACCATATTTTCCCCTGAAATATTATACTCAGTTTAGCTGGGTAGGTGATTCTTGGTTTGAGTCCTAGTTCCTTTGACTTCTGGAATATCCTATTCCACACCCTTCAATCCCTTAATGTAGAAGCTGCTAGATCTTGAGTTATCCTGATTGTATTTCCACAGTACTGGAATTGTTTCTTTCTAGCTGCTTGCAATATTTTCTCCTTCACCTGGGAACTCTGGAATTTGGCTAGAATGTTCCTAGGAGTTTCTCTTTATGGATCTCTTTCAGGCGGTGATCGATGGATTCTTTCAATACTTATTTTGCCCTCTGGTTGTAGAATGTCAGGGCAATTTTCCTCGATAATTTCATGTAAGATGATGTCTAGGCTCTTTTTTTGATCGTGACTTTCAGGTAGTCCCATAATTTTTAAATTGTCTCTCCTGGATCTATTTTCCAAGTCAGTTGTTTTTCCCATGAGATATTTCACATTCTCTTCCATTTTTTCATTCTTTTGGTTTTGTTTTGTGATTTCTTGGTTTCTCATAAAGTCATTAGACTCCATCTGTTCCATTCTAATTTTGAGAGCACTATTATCTTCAGTGAGCTTTTGAACCTCTTTTTCCATTTGGCTAATTCTGCTTTTGAAAGCATTCTTCTCCTCATTGGCTTTTTGAACCTGTTTTGCCAACTGAGTGAGCCTATTTTTCAAGGTGTTATTTTCTTCAGCATTTTTTTGGGTCTCCTTTGCCAAGGTATTGACCCATTTTTCATACTTTTCTTGCATCTCTCTCATTTCTCTTCCCAGTTTTTCCTCCACCTAACTTGCTTTTAAAAATCCTTTTTGAGCTCTTCCAAGGCCTGAATCCACTGGATATCCCCCTGGGATGTCTGGGATAAAGAGGGCCCACCCTCCATGTCTTTCCCTGATGGTAAGAATACTTTCTCATCATCAGAATTGAAAGGCAGGAATATTTGCACCTGCTCAAAGAAGCTCTCTATGGTCTTATTTTTCTTCCTTTTCTGGGCATTTTCCCAGCCAGTTACTTGACTTCTGAGATTCCTGTCCACGCCTGCCTAGATCCACCAAGCTAGTGCTTGGGTTCTGAGATTCAAATGGGCTTTCTGAGGCAGCTGTGGCTGCTATTCAATGTGAGCTTAAATTCTGGTGCTGGGGTGGGGGCAGGGCCACCTCCCAGGCTCAGTTCCCTCAGGGGCTTTATGCAGAGACCTTCAGTGATGGAGCGGGTGGGGGCAGGGTCGTCTCCTAGGCTCAGCTCCCTCAGGAGGTTTATGCAGAGACCTGAGCTTCTGCCTGCTGCTCGGGGAGTCCCGGGCTGCCCCCACTGCCTCCGCTGCTGCCCCCCCCTCTGCCTCCACTGCTTCCTGCCCCTGCCTCTGCCTCCGCTGCTTCCCCCCGAGGGGGCCCAAGCCACGGAGACACCCCGCTCCCCTCTTGGCCAGCCCAGACGTCTCTCTCACTCCCCTGTAGCGTCTTTGGGCGGAGGGACCATCCCAGCCACCGGAGATTCCATCCCTGAAGCCTGCTCGGATCTGCTCCTGAAGCCTGTTCAGATCAGCTCCTCTGGGACCCCGGTCAGGGCAGCGCTGTGGTGGGCTCCGCTTTCCGGGGCGCGATGGACCCCTGGGGACTGCTCTCCAGGGCTCTCTGGAACGGAAATCTTTTCCACTGTGTTTCTGCGCACCTTGCAGTGATCCAGAACCTGTGGGGAGTTCTTCCTACGAGAAATCCATGGGCTGTGGGTTTGGAGCTAGCATGTGTGAGTCTTTCTACTCCGCCATCTTGACTCCACCCCCCTAAACAGAGGACTTTCAAGCATTCTTGATGAAAAGACCTGAGCTGAAAAGAAAATTTGACCTTCAAACACAAGAATGAGAAGAAGCATGAAAAAGTAAACAGCAAAGAGAAATCATAAGGGACTTACCAAAGGTGATCTGTTTACATTCCTACATGGAAAGACAATATTTGTAACTCTTAAAACGTTTCAGTATCTGGGTAGTTGGTGGGACCACACACAGATGTACACACACACACATGCACACACACATATGTACATGTGTGCATGCACACACACATACACACATGCACACACACAGAGACAGAGAGCACAGATTGAAATGAATAGGATGGGACTGTATCTTAAAAGAAATTAAGGTAAATGGTGTGAGAGAAATGCAGTGAGAGGAAAGAAGGTGAAATGGAATGGGGTAAATTATATCTCATTCAAGAGGCAAGGAGGAGACTTTTTAATGGAGGGAAAAAGAGGAGAGCTGAGAAGAAATATGAAGTTTACCTTCACCACATTCAACTAAAGGAAGGAGTAAAATGCACACTCATTTTGGTATGAAAACCTATCTTACAGTACAGGAAAGTGGGGGAGGAGATAAGCAGGGAGGGAGGGATGATGGAAGGGAGGGCAATGGGAGAAGGGAGCCATTTGAAGTCAACACTCTTGGGGAGGGACAGGATCAAAAGACAGAATAGAAACAATGGGGGGCAGAATAGGATGGAGGGAAATACAGTTAGTCTTACACAACACAACTGTTAC
Organism: Bettongia penicillata ogilbyi; assembly: GCA_023548195.1. Classification (NCBI taxonomy): domain Eukaryota; kingdom Metazoa; phylum Chordata; class Mammalia; order Diprotodontia; family Potoroidae; genus Bettongia; species Bettongia penicillata. The sequence continues at coordinate 7,946,279 of JAJHZJ010000134.1, read as the reverse complement.
TGAAGTCATTTGCAAAACTTCACAGATACGGCCTGTATTGAATTGCCTGCCTTCCCAAAGGGAATGGGTGGGGAGGGAGGGATGGGGAGAATTTGGAACTCAAAGTTTTAGGAACAACTGTTGAGTATTGTTGTTGCTACTAGGAAATAAGAAATACAGTTAATGGGGAATAGAAAGTCATCTGGCCCTACAGGACAAAAGAGAAGATGGTGACAAGAGAAGGGAGGGATGATAGAAGAGGGGGCATCTTGGTGATCGGGAAAATTAGAATGCTCGGTGTATTGGGGTGGGGGGAGGGGATAAATGGGGAGAAAATTTGGAACCCAAAATTTTGTGAAAATGAGTGTAAAAAGTTAAATCAATAAATTTATATTAAAAAAAGAAAAAAAGATTATTGAACTGAATATGGATTTTTAAAATTATAAATGCAACAAATAAAACAACCCTAAATAAACACACACAAAAGGAAAATGAAAATTATAAAAGCAATAGGTAGGGTGAAAACCCAGGAGGTATGGAAATGCTTAATTCCAATCAAAGCATCTTCTCTGAAAAGTGGAATAAGCACCTTCACAAACCTTGAGGCTTTAACCAACTTGTTTAAGAAGAAGAGGAAGAAACAGGAGGAGGAAACAGGAAAATCAACAACATACCAATCAATGAAAATGTCAACAAAATCAGAAAAAAATTAAAAGCATTATCAGAACCTACTATGAACAGTTATATGCTAACAAAAGTGACAGCACAAAAAAGGTCAAGGATACCTTTGGAATATAAAATTTCCCAATAGAAGACCAAATAGAGATCATTAGTAACCCAAGGTATAAGGGAACCACCAGATAAAAAAGGGAACCCCTACACTTGATGGATTTGAAGAACAATTCTATTAAACCTTTAAATACAAATTAGTACCAATACTGCACAAACTATTTTCAAAAACTGATAAAATTGTACCCTACCTGAATCCTTTTCTAAGTCAAATATAGCACCAATACCTAAACCAGGGGTGGGTAAGGCAAAATCAATGCCATTAATAAGCATCAATTTAAAAAAATAAAATCCTATCAAACAGACAATAACAATTCATCCAACAAATCCCTCATCATGCATTCAAATTGGATATACTATGGAAGCAAGAATGGCTTAACATTATGAAAATAGCCAACAAAATTACATAATAATATCAGAGACAAAAATATGCAAATCACATGATTTTCTCCATATAAAAGAGAAAACAAAAACCTTTAATAAAATACAGCAGTTATTTATGCTTAAAGAAAATTTGCATGAAGTATTTAAACAGTACAAAATATAGAAATAAGAGGGATATATTTAAATATCATAAAAGATCTATATAAAATCAGAAGGAAACATCATATGTAATGGGCATATATTTCAGTAAATACTGGCATAAGGTAAGAACACCCACTATCACCACTATTACTTAATATGGTCCTAGAAATGTTAGCAATCACTCTCTTTTTGGTGAAAAACTGGAAATCAAGGAGATGCCCATCAACTGAGGGATGGCTGAATAAACTGTGGTATATGAATGTAATGGAATACTATTGTGGTATAAGAAATGATGAACAAGAAAATTTCTAAGAGGCCTGGAAAGACTTATATGAACTGATGCTGAGTAAAAGGAACAGTACCAGGAGATCACTGTACACAGTAACAGACACAGTGCGCGAGGAATTTTTCCAGTAGACTTAGTACTTCATTGCAATGTAAGGACTTAAATAATTCCGATGGTCTCTTAGGTCAAAAGATCTTCCACATCCAGGGAAAGAACTATGGAATTCAATCACAGAATGAAGCAGATCATTTTCTTTTCTATTATGTTCTGGTTTATTTTATGATTTCTCCCATTCATTTTAATTCTTCTATGCAACATGATTAAAATGAAAATGTATTTAATAGGAATGTATATGTAGAACCTATATAAAACTGTATGCTATCTCAGGGAGGGAGTAGGGAGGTGGGGGGAAGGGAAGAAGGGAGGGGGAAAATCTTAAATATATGGAAGTGATTGTAGAACACTGAAAATAAATAAAATAATAAAAAAATAAATTGAAATTCAAACTTCCAAAGGGAAAAAAATGTTAGCAATCAAAACAAAACCAAAAAAAGAAATGCAAGGTGTAAAGATAGATAAAAAGATGAAATTATCCCTATTTACTAATAACACAATAGTTAGAAAATCCTAGTTGAGACAATTGAGAGTTTCAGCAAAGTGACAGATAACAAAGTAAATCATCAAATACCATGTACATTTCTATGCAATAAAACAAAATTCAAGAAGCAATTATAGAAAGGGAAATATCATTTTGAATAATTATGAATGCATGAAACATTTATGGATCAATCTATTAAAGCACACAAATATTTTTATGGATTAAGTTACAAATGTTCCTTAAATAAAGAATGGATACCACTAGAGAAATAGTCAATGCTCATGGCTGGATTAAGTTACAAATTGTTCCTTAAACAAGAACTGATACCACTAGAGAAATAGTCAATGCTCATAGGTGGATCATGCCAATATACCAAAAATGATAGTAGTATAAAATTAATTTACCATTTTAATGCCATACCATCTAAATTCTCAGAAGGATAGCTTACTGGATTTGATAAAAATAAGTTAAAAAATCATTTGGAAAAAGAAATGATTTAGAATATGAAAGGCATGTTAAATAGATAAATGGAGGTGAAGTACTTCCTGATCTCAAACTATATTATATATCAGTCATCAAAACCATTTGGGATTTGTTTTAAAAAACATAGAAGTAGATCAGTGTAACATGCTAAATAAGAAGGAGTCAGAAACAACAGATCCTTAACAACTCTGATGTTTGATAACCTGGAAAACATAAACTACATATGACAAATGCCCTATCAGGAAAAACTGCTGGGAAAACTGGAAAGCAGACAGACAGAAATTATTTTTAGACCAATATATTTCACCACATTGCACAAAAAATTCAAAACCCATACCTTAATATTAAAATCATATTATTAAAAATTTAAAAGTGAAGCAGATTATGTACCTTTCCCAGCTTTTTGAGGAGCATTCTTCTTAAGGAAAAAGGGAGTAGAGGAAATTATTAAAAAATCAAAAATATAACTTCGATTACATGAAAGTAAAAAAGAATTCCAAAAAACAAAATTATTGCTACCTGGGATAAGAATGGAAAATAACCTTTGTGTCTAATTTCTAACATTCAAACTATATAAACAATGCACACACAGATTTTTGTATGAGTCGTAGCTGTGTAGATATAAATATCTATGACTGTATCTCCATCTCTCTCATCTATTTTTCATGTGTTTGTCTGTCTGACTTCCTGTTCATTTGTCTGTCTATTCATCTATGTGTATGATTTATCTTTCTAATCAATTATATTACCATCTTATATTCCTATTATTATTAATATTTCTATTGCACATAAGATGTTATTATATTTCTTTAACTTTCTAAGCATCTTTTTCCTTTTTTCTATTTCATTCTTTCTTTCTTTTTCTATTTACTCTTTCTATCCAACTACCTATCTTTCCCTTTTTCTCTCTATCCATCCACACACCCATCTATACATAAGAGAAAGCCCTTCCTTGGTAGAAAAGTGGTCAAAAGTTATGAACAAACAGTTCTCCAAAGAACATAGGGAAACTATTGACAACCCCAAGAAAGAATGCTCCAAATCATTAATAATAAGATAAATGAAAATTAAAGAAATCCCAAGGTTTCATCTTATACCCTCCAAATTGGCAAAGGTGATTTTAAAAAAAGAAGGCAATAGTCAATACTGGAAGGGTTGTTGGCAAATAGGCACACTAGTACATTATTGGAGAAGGTGTAAAACAGTACAACCATTTTGGAAAGGGATTTGGAATTATGCAGATGAAGTAACTAAAATGTCCAGAACGGATCTTGAGATTCTACTACAAAGTTTACACTCTAAGGAGACTATTGTTTAAAATATAATCTCTATGTACAATAAAATATTTATAAAAGTATTTTTCTGGTAGCAAAGAATTGGAAACAAAGCAGATAGTCGTCTATTGGGGAAGGGCTAAGTAAATTGTGGCATGTAAATGTAGTGGAAAATTATTGTACTGTAAGAAATAAATACAGAAAGACATGGGTAGATCTACACAAACTGATTCAAATCAAAATGGCACAAGCCAAGGAAACAAAGTACACAATGACTACAGCAAGGTAAATGGAAAGAATAGCCACTTCCCCCCAAATCATAAGTGAACTCTGCAAAGAGAAAGCATGGGCCCAAAGGAGACATAGGAGAAGACACCCCCCCCTTCCCGCTTTTGCAGAGGTACATAGTCTTTGGGGGTGGCACATCACACATAATTTATACTTTTCCAATGTACTTACTGGTTTTGCTGAATTTTCCTTTTTATTCCTTCTTCATTTAACAACATTGCTGGCTTTATGGGATGGCTTTCTGGAAAAGAGGAAGGAGAAATATTGGAAGAAATTCTGGGAATGTAAAAAAAGATATCAAAAGATAAAAACTGATATATTTAAAAGTATTTTGTAGTTAGGCTTCATATAGCAACCATATGTTATGTATTTTGGGAATAGTTAGGTTTTCAAAGTGCTAGTCAGCAGTTGGCAATGTCTTTGTCATTTAAAAAGTATTTGATTTGGTTCAACAAAACACTTTTTAAAAAGCTTTTCCTTTGTGGCATCTCCCATGCCAATGTCAGAATTATATGTGATTCCTTAAGATAGAAGAACAGAGGTCACATTTTGGACAAGACTTTGACTCTCCCTCAAGTAAAGTAAAAAACAGGGAGATAACCACTTCTTTCAGATGTGTCTCACTGGCATACAGGAGACCCAGGGCAGAGATCTCAGGAAAGCATCCTTTATTTAAGGTAAGTTTTCCCAAGTGCTTTTATTTGTGGATGTCACTGTGCTAATGTCAGAAGCTTTCAGGGTCTTGGAGAACACACACATAAACATTGAAGAAAGTTTGTCCTAACTATCTACAAAACCAAAATCAAATAAATACGGAATACTGGTAGGTAGGAAGACATGAATGACATTCTCAAAGAATCAGCAGACATGGATGGGCTGCTACTTGCATCACTGGAGTGAATTTCCAAATCCAAGCGGTCACAGATCCATTTGAGATGCTTAGATTGAGAGACATGCAATTGAACCATAGGCTTGCTAAGAATGTGGGCCTTGTATTAGCACCAGTTGTGGAGGGGGAGGGGGACAACTTCCACTAGGAACCAATGGGAATGTCTCCGTGGCGTAGGCTATGACACCCAGCCCCTCCCTGGCTGCCAGTGCCTTATGTTGGCAGTCTCCCAAACCAAAATATAAGATCTTTGATGGCAGGGACTGTCTTGGATTTTGTATTTCTATCTCTAGCCCTGTACCCAGGGCCACAGACAGGGTTCTGACTGGGGACAATCCAAGTCCACTATACGAGGGCTTGGTGAGGAAGTGCTTCAAATATACCTTGATTCATCACTTTATTTATTCATTCATGTCACCAGCTTCCTCAAACTTTTCCTAATTTCAGGAATTTCATGAAATTCTCTTCTCTGAACCTCTTGCCTGCACGTGCCCTTTAGCCCTTAAAAGCAGTACTGGAGTCAGATAAACATCTGAGCAAATCTCAACACTGATGCTTATTGCCTATGTGACTTGGGCAAGTCACTGAAACTTCCTGAGCCTCAGTTTTCTCATCTGTAAAATAAGGAGTTTGTATCAGAGGGCCTTCGAGGTCCCTGTAAGTTCGACATTTATGATCTCATATTTCCATAACAACAGTAAAATTAATAATGATTCCCATAGATATGCTACCAACTCTAATAGCCACTCCCACAAAAACCAGAGCTACTGTTCTGTATCTTTAGGAGGCAAAAAAGCTTGGAGTAAAAATTAACTGTCTTCCTATGAGAAGTCTGGAAAGAAAAAAATCCCTGAAATCAGAAAGACCCTGTCAGTCAACAGAGACTCATAGGATCCTGCGCAGATGCTGGGAATTTCTGCAGTTCAATTTAAATACAGGCTTGTAGGAATATGTCTATGAGTTTAGCATCTTCTCATATCTGGGCTCAAGCAGTCCCAGGAAGAATCTTAATGAGGCATTAACATTTCAGCCCAGGTCACAAAAGGACACCATTCATTTCACTAACAGACATTTGCAAAAGTAGACACGTCCAGCCAGGGACTGCCCACTTGGATCCTTTTCTTTGCTAACAGAGTTCCCAAAGGGTCTAACTAGAAGTTCAGCTCAGCTTTTGTCCACATCCAGCTTTATTTCTTGAGAGCCTCTCCATCTTCCACACACACATACACGGATCAGGGCCAGCTGTTTCTGAAGTGGTTGCTTCTGAATTTGTGATCTGAGGATACAGAAAGGAACAAAGACCATGGGTGGACTAGGGACGGAAAGATAAATTCAATGGAGATAATCTGATGAATATATCTCATGAAGATGGCCTCCCTGAAATTAGAAACAGTGTGGCACCATGGAAGGCATGTTGGACATTGAGTTAGGCAATCCAGGTCCCAAACTTACCTGTGTCTCCTAATACCTGTGTAACCTCTGTGGGCCTCAGTTTCCTCACCTGTTGATCTTGATGCCCTCTGAAGTAACTTTCAGTTCTAAGTCAGGGACAAGTCTCTTTGTCTCTCTGGGCATGAATTAGGCACAAATACTACCAACACCACCTTCTTCACCGTCAGAGGGAAGATGATGAATGAAGTTCTAGATAGATCTTAAAATGTTGTAGAAATGTGAATTATATTTCTAGAAAGCACCACTTTCAGGACCTCTGTTGCTGACTAACCAGCATCCTTTATGTTGACATGGTGATTTACAGACTAGAATGCACTTTCTAATGTTTCCTTCTCTCCCTTCTCCATCTCTCTCTTTTCATCCCATATATCCTTCCATCCAACATCTTTCTTTCTTCTGCACTGTCCTTAACAGAGATAGGACCAGGGACAGGCAAGATTCCCCTGACCAGGACACGACATGGTGGGAAGGGAAGGCACAAGATGGATTGATTGATTTCCCATCTTGCTTTTCATAAAGGCATCCATTCATTTCTTTAGCAAACATTTATTGAGTGCCTATTATTTCTGCATATTAAGCATCATGTTAGGCTGTTCCAAGCCTTTTCATCCCTCCTCAAATTGCCCATGGAACCCAGGCTGAAGTGAGACATTTTGATTACGATAATACAAATCCAGTGTGAAACATCAGTCTTTTTCATTGTAAGTTAAATGGATTTTTATTAGGTGACTTTACCTCTGGGGTTTGTCTTTTATTAAAACTTACATGAAGGCAGACTGTTTCATTTTTGTTTCTGTAGCTCAGTGCCTAGAAAGGAACTTGGCACATGGTGGGTACTTAATAAAAATGTTCACTGAGTGAATAAGGAGGGGGGGAGTTTGAATTTCTGTAAGTCTATTCTTAAGCAGCAAGCATCTGGGGAAATGAGTTCAATTTGTTACTTGGGTTTTTCGAGAGCCAGAAGGTTTCACTCACGTTTTTGAAAATGTAGATGGATGTCTTTTGTTTTTACATCTGTCATTTCTGGATGTTCCTCTCTCCCTCCCTCCCTGCCCAGCACCCAACACCCACGCCAGAACCAAACCCTCCCTTGTAACAAAGGAAAACCATTAAACCCCCGAAAGAGTGACTGTATCTGAGGACTTGTGCAATGCACTTCTCCCATGGTGCCCTGTCACCCAAGTGCCCTACTCAGATCTCCAGTGCAGCAGGGAGGCAGGAGTCCTCATTTTTCCTCTTGATTCTTGGAGTCACTGTAATAACTGTTGTCCTGGTTCTGCTACCTTTTGGCTGCCTCAGTTCATTCAGATCTTCTTCTCATTCACTATTTCTTACTGCACTAAAATATTCCACAACATTCTGCTACCGCAGTGAATTTAATACTTTCCCAGTCACTACCCTCTACACACACACAAACACATGAAAAAGATATTACTACCATTACTACCATTATTTAAGTGTGTGTGTGTCGCTTCTGTCTTTGACCTCCTTGAGATGTATTCTTTAGTCGCCTTTCTTGCATCATCCCAAACTTTTACCCAGTTTGCTTAGATTAATTCAGAGCTATGACAATGTAGAGCTGTACTTGTCCTTCTCAAGCTCTTCCAACATGGGTTCCTGTGACTTTTTATCATCTTTGCCACCATACCGGGGTGAGATGAAACCTAAAATTCATTTTAATTTGCACTTATCTTATCATTAGTGACTTGGAGATAAAGAGATAAATAGAAGAAACAAAAAATATGAAAGAGAAGTTTTATATTTTTTCTTAATATTATTCAATAGAGTGTCAATCGTATTAAAACTGATGATACAAAAATAATTTTAAAAAGAGATGTCCTTACTTTCAAAGAGCTTCTCTTCTTTTGGAGGAAGACAAAGAATAAAGAGGAGATGGAAAAGAAGATGGGGAGGAGATTGGGGGGAGGGATCCATGACAGGCAAAGCAGCTTGTGTGGAGGGGAAGGAGACCAGCAGCTGAGCCAGAAGGGAAGTTAGCAGCAAGACTGGAATCCCAGATCATATGACAGTAATGGGCATTGATTCAATATAGACTCTTTATAGACTTAGCCTCAATCACACCAGAAGAAGAACCAGGAGAATATCTTTTTATGGGTATTTATATTCTTCTTTTGAAAGATCCATTGACCCTATGTATTGAGGAATGACTCTTGGTCTTCTATATAACATGTCCCAAAATTCTTAAGGGCAGTTTTAGTCTTTAATAGTTAAAAACTACTCTAAGACTTTCAGGACACCTGTATTTATATAGGTGTGTGTGTGTGTGTGTATGTATACATATTCATGTATACTATATATATATATAATATATATTTATATGTGTAGATGTACCTATATTGATACAGCTATAAATATGAAATTGAACTTTTATCAAGAATATTTGATACATTTCCCCCCTACTTGATGGAATCTCTTCTGCATTTATCTGATTCTCACATAAGTTTTTAAATTTTATGTAACATGTCTATTTTACCTTGTATCATTACCTCTGCTGCTGTTTATCCAGTGAATTTTCTCCTGAGCTATTGCTACCTGTTTCTACTTGCCCCTGATGTTTCAATGGTGTGACCTTTGATCCTCAGATGACATACGGATTATGGAGTCACCTGGACCATGGCACACAGCACATAGCACAAAGAATACACTATTAATCTAAAGCTAATTTCTGACAAATTTCTTTCCACCTTTCCCAGCAACTCTGATCAAACAGGAGTCCTTCCCCAAGTAATTTCTGTTCTTGGGTTTATAAACTACTGTATGGCTGGTCTTGATTGCATCTGGTCCTTGCTCATCTAATTTCTTCTACACATTTACTATTCTGATTTGTAACTAGAAGTAATTCTTGATGATGATTATTGCTTTATTGTATAATTAGAAGATGTATAATACCTTTGTTCATTATTCTTCTTTAGGTTCTAGGTTTTTTGTTCATCCAAATAATATTTTGAATGAATTAGCTCTATAAAAATGTAATTTAATAAGACTAGTACAAAATATATATTAAGAAAGTTTCCTCATTCTTATTATATTGACATGAATCCCATCAGTGTACACTAAATGTCTCTACAGTTATTTAAGCTCTTCAAATTAAGCTTTAATTTTCTCACCTAGAAAATTAATTCCTTGGATAGCTTGGCACAAATACCAAATTAAATGATTATCAGTGACTAAGCAAAGAATGTACTTGGATAACAGATCTTGTTGGCTGGTAAGCCATACATTTTAGATGATTAAAGTTCTAAAGGTTTTTTTATCTCTTTTACCAATAGTCTTTCTTTGCTAAGTAACAAACAAATTTCCCTGGAAACATCTGAATCCAGTAACCAACTAAATGTTTTGAAGAGCAGCAAAGCAAGACAACCGTGGGCTTAAAATCTCATTTAATTCAATAAGCCTTCCTTAAGTACCAAATACCAGGGGCAGGCAGAGTGCTGGGTACAGGGGAGGCAAAGTGAAAATAAAAACCAAATGAGCCAGTCTCTTTTCTCAGGGAGCTTACATTTTGTGGTGGGGATATGATGTCTGCTCAAGTAAATCAATTCAGGAGCTACACAACCTCAAATACAGTGGGCAATAACTCAGGGGAAATCTAGCTAGTTTACTTGAAGGGTGGTACTTGGGCTCAACTTCAAAGTGAGCCAGAACTTCCAAGAGGAAGAATTGAAGAGAGAATTCCAAGCTCAGATGACAAAGTGTACAAAAACATGGTGGCCAGAGATGGAACGTTGAGTTCAGGGAACAGCAAATAGGCTAGTCGAATTGGAATGAAGAGGAGGCATGAAGAAGAGACATATGTGATCCACATGGATGCATTGACTGGAGTCAGACTGGAAAGGGCTGCCATGGCCAGAATGAGACTTTGTATTGGCAACATGGTATTTGATTCTGGTTTTTCCTTAGGGGATCTATTTCAGGGAAATGGCTGTCATCTTAAAGGCTGATGTTTAGAATCTGGGCTCTTTGAGATCAATCTTACTTCTCCCCTTCAGAGTCAGCAGGGATTATATTTGGAAGTTACCCAACTCACTCAGACTTTCCCTCAAAGGTCCCAGTTATTCCTGTGATTCAAGAACATATTTAAGAGAAGGGTACAAAGTACTGAGGAGAAAATGCTCCAGCCTAGATGCTGAGAAGAAACCACTTGGAATTCAGCTGGAGGAGACTATCTCCAACTCATCCCCTTCTGATTGTTTTGAAGAGAACCTGATGAATTTCAAAGGGTCCAGAGGACTTTGGATTTCCAGGAGTCTCCCTGTTGCTGTCCTAGCTGCATGCTTGGAATAGTTGATTAGTGTTTGTATCAAGAACCAAGGTCAGACAGGACATAGATTCAATACTCTGTAAAGAGTCCAGGACAAAAAATATACTCTGAGGGGAACATCTTGAGAACTCCAGAAAACTGACTTCCAGGAGTTATGAATTATCCTCTTTGCTACATGTATCATCTAAGTTTGAGTTCACTTTATCCTGGACTTTCTATGCCCTAGTGAGAGAATATGTGTCCACTTGCAAGTAGGAGGAATATTTTGTACTAATTATTCTACTGTAGTAAATACCCCCTTTAAAATCTAACTGATTCTTACTAAGTGATATCTCTGATAACCATGCATATAAGTATATCAGTGGGTGCTCATATTATGCTCTAGAACAGGAAAGACACCCCTAGGCTTAACCCTAAGGCCTTCAGGGAATGTAGTAGCCAAGCTTTAGCACTTGATCTGTCATGGCAAGTGGAAAAAGGAAGAGAACACTTCACACATCATCATAACCCCAGCAGCCAATGTACCATGACCACCTAGAATATCTGATCTGGAATGTGGAACTGGAAATTTGAGCCTTACTGTCCTGTCATGGAACAATTAACTTCCCTGCTTTTAAAGCAAGGTTGTAGGACTGGTATTCTTTTGGACATGTCAATGAGGCTCAAGTCCCATCTTAAAAGCATCGTGAGAAGATGTGAGCATCAGAGATGAGAGCTTAGTGAAGGCCAGTTTGAGGCACAGCAGAGACAAGGAATTCAGGGAGAAGTGCTCTGCATGGCGATAGAGATTGGGGAATGGAGGAATGTATTGTTCAGAGTTTCCCTTCTTCCACACGGCCAATTTTACCACTTCTGAATTGCATTCTGAAGCTAGAATCTGAAAGTTTCTTTGCCAGAAAGTCAAGGTCTTGATTCCCCAAATTAGTACATAGCACTCTCTGAGGACCTGAGACCAGGCTCTAATCTCCAAACTGCATTGGCTCACCAAAGAGAGGTCCATTCTGCTTAGGGTCTGCCGAACTCAATTACTGGCTAGTTTACTCAACCTCACAGCCTTAGAGTCCTTCACTGATTCTGGGTTTGGGGCTTCCCCACCTCCAAGATGTGTTCTGGGAGACATGCAAAGGATTGTTGACACTCAAGGAAATGCAGTGATCCCAGCAGGAAGAAGGAAGAAAAGTGGTCCTGCAGGGTCAGGAACGGCCTGGCATGGCCCACTGCCCCGTCGCTGGCTGCTTCCCAGCAGATTTTGGCCTTTTTGATCCCATATTTTGCAACAGGAAGATCTCTCTGCAGAGAGATCTTCCCTTGGCTGGTTACTGTTAGCTCTCAGCACTGCAATAGAACAAGAAATTCATCCCTTTCCTGGGCATAGCTCCCTCTACAAATCACTGATAGTATAAGCTGTCTACACAGATCCTTCCAAGCAGGAAAAGAAGCTGAAAAGGCCTTCATCTTGTATCTTCAGTTCTCAGTTCCTAACTGACCCATGGAGAACATGTTCTGAATGACTGCTTTGGAAAGCAGGAGAGATTTCTTACAGATTTGGTGTCTTGATTATTAACAGAAAATGTAAAGTGGCTGGTGAGTTTGAAAGTAAATCACTCCAGAGTGAATTACAGTGCACACATGAGAGGCATCCTCTTAAACAGGAAGACCAAAATGGATCAGGAGGGAATGAGAAAATGGCTAGTGTCATACCATTGACCCTTTCCACAAAAAAAAAAAAAATGTGGTAGATGCTGATAATTTCCTAAGCTTCAGTCACAAACAGGCATGGTGCCCAAAATATAATGGTATAGTGGACAGTGCACTAGACTGGGAGTCAGGAAGATCTGGGTTCAAGTCGTTCCACACAAACTAGTTATATAATCCTACACAAGTCCTTTAACCTCCTTGTGCCTTAGTTTCCCCATCTGCAAAAATGAGGAAGTTGGACTTCATGGTCTAAAAAGTCTTTTATAAATCAAGCTTCCTGTGAGCTCACACCATAGTTCTAGAGCCAGAAGGGATCTCAAGAGCCATGTTACCTACTTTTACAGCTGAAAAACTCATGCCCAAGGGATTGAGCTAATGCCACACACAAGTTTTCAAGTACAACTTAGATGTTATAATAGGTTGTTATGCCTTTTGTGAATGGGTCAGATGAGGTGATTGTTAGGGTTCCAACTCTCCAATTCTGTAGTGATTCTGAGAGGTTTAAATATTTGCTCAAGGTGACCCAGACCAACAGTAGAGAGGAGAGATAGTGCCACTCAGATCTGTCCTTTGCTGTACAAAGACTAGAAGACACCTGTTTACTTTGGGGGGGGGGCATGTTTTTGGAAGGATGTTGCTAACCTGTCCAAAGAAAGATAACCAGGAAAGTCAATAGTATTAAATCCAAGGCATATAAGGATCATGAAAGAAATAAAAGTAGCTAACTTTATGCAGCACTTTGATGTTTGCAAGATTCTTTATAAATATAAACTGGGAGATAGATGCTATCCTTACCCCCTGTTATAGAAAGTGCCTCAGTAAACTGAGGCAGACAGAGTTTGTCACCTACCCAGGGTCATACAACTTGTAAGTATCTGAGGTCAGATTTGAACTCAGGATTTTCCCTCTCCACGTTCAGCCCTCTATCCACTTAGGAGGAACCACTGTGAGAGAAATTAGTTCATTAATATATGAATAACCAATTATCAATTTTAGATTCAAACTTTTCTCCTTTATTTCCATTTTTAACACCCAGTCCCTGTAAAAAGTCAATCCATGAAGTACACGACTGATGGAGGAAATTCTTCTAGTCCTCAATGAACATGCTTTTCAATCTTGATCAGGACCTCACCCAATTAGGAGACCTGCTTCTGTTACAATGCACATAGTATTCAGTCTGGGAAAAAGAGCCCCTGATCAGGTATATGCAGTGTTTACTTTTATGTAATGGAAGACTGGATGATAAGAACCCAATCTTTCAAGTTTGCATATTGTGCTCTGCCTCCTGCTAATCAGCCTGGATCCTTGGGTAGACTGCTTTGAAGAATATGGAATGGAGAACCCTTCACTTTAGAGTATACTCAGATAGGCTATGTCTGTTCCCTATTTATTTACTGTATAGTCAAAGAAAATATTTTATTTGGCTAATGGACTAGAGCTAGATGGTGCAGTGGATCAAGTATCAGGCCCAAAATCAGGAGGACTCATCATCTTGAGTTTAAATCTGGTCTCAGATATTTATTAGTTGTGTGACCCTGCACAAGTCACTTCATCATGCTTGCTTCAATTTCCTGTAAAATTACCTGGAAAAGTAAATGACAAATTACCCCATTATCTTTGCCAGACAACCTCCAAGTGGGGTCACAAAGATTCAGAAATGATTGAAAATGACTAAATAACAAATGGGCTAGAACTGTATGTATAGTAATTGATCAAATAGTGGTTTGAGCCCACACCCATTCTCCCCAGGGACTAGGGGTAAGAGAAAAGAGTATACCCCAGGATGGTAAAGATATTTTTACACTTTGGGGATACACACACACACAGACACACACTCACACATACATATATACTACATACTTAGGTATACATACACATATATATGTGTGTATAAGTAAATATACTATTACAAAAATTATTAGATGTTAATTGATCACATTGAGAAGTGAGGTGCTAATCAGTCAATCAGCAAGAAAGTATTAAGCCCTACTATGTACAAGGTATATTATGCTAAGTGCCAGAGATACAAAAAAGGCAAAAAACATGGACACAGACCTCAAAGCACTCACAATCTAAAGAGGGAGACAACATGCACTTAACTAGGTATTTACAAGATTTAGACAGTGAGACAGTGTAGATGGAAGACAATCCCTGAGGAAAGCCACTAACAATGAGAAGCATGTTGGGCAAAAAAAACCTCCTGAAAAAGAACCTATGTTAGCTATGTTTTGAAGGAAGTCAGAGACTTCCTATAATGATACTGATAGAGATAAGAGATGCAGCAGTATTTTTTTAAATGAAGAAGGGAAAATCTTTAATTGAATGAATCTTTGAGACATCAAGAAACAAAATCAAAAGAATGAAAAAATAGAAGAAAATGTGAAATATATCATTGGAAAAACAATTGATCTAAAAATAGATTGAGCAGAGATAATTTAAGAATTATTGAACTATCTTAAAGCAATGATCAAAAAAGAGCCTAGCCCTAGACATCAGATTTCAAGAAATTATCAAGGGAAATTTCCCTGATATCTTAGAGCCAGAGTCAAAAATAGAAATGGAAAGCATCCACGGATCACCTCCTGAAAGACATCTCAAAATGAAAATTCCCAAGAATTTTATATACAAATTTCAGAGCCCACAAGCCAAGAAAAAAAATGTTACAAGTTGCCAGAAAGAAATAATTCAACATCATGGAGCCACACTCAGGATAATACAAGATTTAACAACTTCTACATTGAAGGATCAGAGGGCTTGGAATATGATAGTCTGAAGGGCAAAGGAGCTAGAATTACAACTAAGAATTACCTACCTAATGAAACCGAATATAATCCTTCTGGGAAGAAATGGAAATTTAATGAAATAGAGGATTTTCAAGCCTTACTGATGAAAGACTACAGCTGAGCCAAAAATTTGATTTTCAAAAAGAAGACTTAAGAGAAGTACGAAAAGGTAAACTGGAAAGGGAAAACATTAAGATATTCAATAAGGTTAAACTGTTTACATTCTTATGCAGCAGGATGATACTTGTAAGTCTTAAGAACTTTATCATTATTAGGACAGTTAAAAGAGAAGGCAGAGAGAGAGAGCATAGAGAGAAGGAACAGATGTGAGTTGACTGTGACAGGATGATATTTTTAAAAGAACACCAATATTAAGAGAGAAAAATGGGAAGAGATGGTGGACAACACTTGAATCTTACTATCATCAGAACTGGTCCAAAGAGGGAATAACATATATACTCAGTTGGGTATAAAAATCTATCATGCCCTGTAGGGAAGTAGCAAGGGGGAGGGATAAGAGAAGAGGAGAACTGATAGAAGGAAGAGCATATTGGGGGAGGTGGTAGTCATAAGGAAAGAACTGGTGAAGAGGGATGGGGTTAAAGGAGAGAGACAGAGAGACACAAACAGACAGAGAGAGAGAAGGAAGGAAGGAAAGAAGGAACGAAGGAAGGAACGAAGGAAGGAAGGAGAGGAGAGGAGAGGGGAGGAGAAGGAGAGGGAAAGAAACAGGGAAAAAAATTATATGGAAGTACACAGTGAGTGTGACTTGGATGAATTCACCCATAAAATGGAAATAGATAGCCCAGTGTTTTAAAAATCAAAATCCTACAATACATTGTTTACAAGAAATAAATGTGAAGCAGAGGGACCCCCGAGAGTAAAGGTAAAGAGCTGGAACAAAATCTTTATTCTCTGAAGCACTGCTGATTACACAAAGGCAAATTAAAATAATTCCATGATACTCACTTCACATCTATCAGAGTGGCTAATACGACAGAAGAAAAATGTTATATGTTGGAGGGGATGTGGCCAAATTAGGACATTCATGTACTGTTGTTAGCAGGATTGTTAACTAGTCCAACCATTCTGGAGAGCAATTTGAAACTACCCCTAAAAGGCTATAAAACAGTGTTGACCATAGTATATATATTTACTTTTAGTAGTTATATCACTACAAGGTCTGTATTCCAAAGAGATTAAAACAAAAGGAAAGGACCTATTTGTACAAAAATATTTATAGCAGCATTTTCGAGGTAGCTAAGAATTAGAAATTGAGGTTTGCCCATCAGTTGGGGAATGGTTGAACAAGTTGTGGTTTATGATTGTTATAGAATATTTATTGTGTTATAAGAAACGATAAACTCAATGATTTTAGAAAAACATGAGGGCAGAGCCAAGATGGTAGAGTAGAAAGACACACATATGGAGGTTGTCCCCATACAGCCCATAAAACATGTGTAGAAGACTATGGGGGGAGGAGCCAAGATGGTGGAGTAGAAAGATTCACATATGCTAGCTCTGAACTCACAGCCCATAAATTACCTATAAAAAGAACTCCCAATGGGTTCTGGAGCAGTGGAAGCCACGCAGCAATGGAGTGGAGGAGATTTCTGTTCCAGAGAGCCCTGAAAAACCGACTCCAAAAGTCCATTGCGCACCAGACCAGAGTGAAGCCCAGCCCTACCCTGGCCGCATGGCCCCGAGAGGAGCAGATTGGAGCAGGCTTCAGGGACAGAATCTCTGGGGGCTGCGAAGGTCCCTCAACCCACAGGCATTACAGGTCAGTGAGAGAGACTTCTGGGCTGGTAGAAAGGGGAGCGGGGTGTCTCCATAACTCAGGCCCCCTCGGGAGGAATCAGTGGGGGAAACAGTGGCCAGGGAATCCCAGAGTGGGCAGGAGCTCAGATCTATTGTTGAAAGTCTCCACATAAACCCCCTGAGGGAACTGAGCCCTGTGAGGCTTTCTGAGAAACCAAGAAATTACAAAACAAAACCAAAAGAATGAAAAATGGAAGGTAATGTGACATATCTCGTTGGAAAAACAACTGACCTGGAAAATAGATCCAGGAGAGACAATTTAAAAATTATGGGACTACCTGAAAGCCATGATCAAAAAAAAAGTCTAGACATCATCTTTCATGAAATTATCAAGGAAAACTGCCCTGATATTCAAGAGCCAGAGGGCAAAATAAGTATTGAAGGAATCCATCGATCACCACCTGGAAGAGATCCAAAAGGAGAAACTTCTAGGACCATTGTGGCCAAATTCCAGAATTCCTAGGTCAAGGAGAAAATATTGCAAGCAGCTAGAAAGAAAAAATTCCAGTATTGTGGAAATACAATCAGGATAACACAAGATCTAGCAGCCTCTACATTAAGGGATCGAAGGACATGGAATAGGATATTCCAGAAGTCAAAGGAACTAGGACTAAAACCAAGAATCACCTACCCAGCAAAACTGAATATAATACTTCAGGGGAAAACCTGGTCTTTCAATGAAATAGAGGACTTTCAAGCATTCTTGATGAAAAAACCAGAGCTGAAAAGAAAATTTGACTTTCAAACACAAGAATGAGAAGAAGCATGAAAAAGTAAACAGCAAAGAGAAGTCATAAGGGACTTACCAAAGTTGAACTGTTTACATTCCTACATGGAAAGACAATATTTGTGACTCTTGAAACTTTTTAGTATCTGGGTAGTTGGTACACACACACACACGCACACACACGTGCGCACACACACATACACACATGCACACACACACATGCATGCACACACAAAGACAGAGCACAGAGTGAATTGAATAGGATGGGATCATATCTTAAAAAAATTAAGGTAAATGGTGAGAGAGAAATATATTAGGAGGAGAGAGGGTGAAATGGAATGGGGCAAATTATCTCTCATAGAAGAGGCAAGCAGGAGACTTTTTAGTGGAGGGCAAAAGAGGAGAGCTGAGAAGAAAACATGAAATTTACTCTCATCCCATTCAACTAAAAGAAGGAATAAAATGCACACTCATTTTGGTATGAAAACCTATCTTACAATACAGGAATGTGGGGGAGAAGGAGATAAGCAGGGTCGGAGGGAACAATTCCAGTATTGTGGAAATACAATAAGGATAACACAAGATCTAGCAGCCTCTACATTAAGGGATCAAAGGGCATGGAATAAGATATTCCAGAAGTCAAAGGAACTAGGACTAAAACCAAGAATCACCTGCCCAGCAAAACTGAGTATAATACCTCAGGGGAAAACATTGTCTTTCAATGAAATAGAGGACTTTCTAGTATTCTTGATGAAGAGACCAGAGATGAAAAGACAATTTGACCTTCAAACACAAGAATGAAGAGAAATATGAAAAGGTAAACAGCAAAGAGAAGTCATAAGGGACTTACTAAAGTTGAATTGTTTACATTCTTACATGGAAAGGCAATATTTGTAACTCTTAAAACTTTTCAGTGTCTGGGTAGTTGGTGGGACCACACACACACACACAGAGATGGAGAGCACAGAGTGAATTGAATAGGATGGGATCATATCTTTAAAAAATGAAATTAAGGGGCAAGAGAGAATTATATTGGGAGGAGAAAGGGAGAGATGGAATTGGGCAAATTATCTCTCATAAAAGAGGCAAGGAAAATACTTTTCAGCGAAGGGAAAAAGAGGAGAACTGAGAGAAAAACATGAAGTTTACCCTCATCACATTCGACTAAAGGAAGGAATAAAATGCACACTCATTTTGGTATGAAAACCTATCTTATGATACAGGAAAGTGGGGGAGAAGGAGATAAGCAGGGTGGGGGAGATGATGGAAGGGAGGGCAATGGGAGGAGGAAGCAATTTGAAGTCAACACTCTTGGGGAGGGACAGGATCCAAAGAGAGAACAGAAGCAATGGGGGGCAGGATAGGATGGAGGGAAATATAGTTAGTCTTGCACAACATGACTATTATGGATGTCATTTGCAAAACTACACAGATATGGCCTATATTGAATTGCTAGCTTCCCAAAGGGAATGGGTGGGGAAGGAGGGATGAAGAGAAGTTGGAAGTCAAAGTTGTAGGAACAACTGTCGAGTATTGTTCTTACTACTAGGAAATAAGATATAGAGGTACTGGGGTATAGAAAGTTATCTGGCCCTACAGGACAAAAGAGAAGATGGGGACAAGGGAAGGGAGGTATGTTTGAAGAGAGGACAGACTGGAGATAGGGGCAATTAGAATGCTCAGCGTTTTGAGGTGGGGGGAGGGGAGAAATGGGGAGAAAATTTGGCACCCAAAATTTTGTGAAAATGAATGTTAAAAGGTAAATAAAATTACCAAAAAACAAAAGAGAGAAAACACACTAAAAAAAATCTGGAATGGCTTATACACACACACGCACATGTGTGTGTCTGTGTGTGTGTACGTTTTTATGTGTGTATGTATCTATAGACATTCATACAAAGTGAAGTAAGCAGAACCAGGAGAACACTGTAAACAGTAATAGCAATATTGTACGATGAGGAAATGCGAATGACTTCAATATTCTCAGGAATTTAATGATATAAAACAGTTCCAAAGGACTCATGATGAAAACTTCTATCCATCTACAGAGAAAGAACCAAAGAAGTCTAAGTACTGATCAAACTATACTATTTCTCATTTTTCTTTATTTTTGTGGGGTTTTGCCTCTTTTTTCACAAAACAAATCATATAAAAAATATGCTTTGCATGATTGTATTTGTATCACCTATGTCAAATTACTTACCATCTTATGCAGGCATGAAAGAGGGAGAAAATTGGAACTCAAAATTTTTTTAAAAGTATGTTAAAAATTGTTTTTATATGCAATTTGGGGAAAAAATCAATATTATCTAGAAACAAAGACAAAAAATAAAGATAAATATTTGATCTGATGATTCCTAGTGGCATGAAAGTGATCCTGAGTTCTTGAAATCTCTGCCAATAAAGCCAAAACTCTGTCAAATTCTACACCATATGATAAGAGGTCCACCCCTTAGGTAATATAAAAGAGATATTAACTGGAATTCGATAACCATTATTAAGGGATACCTATCAGAATGGAGGCTTGAGGCAAGAGCACAATCAATAGCATCTCAGGGTCTTGTGAAGGTACTACAACTCTGAGGAGGAGATGTAGTCAACTGTATTCTGAGAACCTGAACTCCTAGGACATAAGCAAGTTGGGAGTGTAACTCCAGAGATTCATTACATGTTTTAGTTGAATCAATTTCTTTTGCTTTTATTACCTTCATTTCCAAGTTTACTCCTCCCCAATCAGAGAATCTTCTCTTGTAACATAGATTGAAGGGGGAAAAAAGTTCAGCAAAATGTGTCTAACAACACAGACAGTATTCCACAATAATGCCAATAAAAAGAGGAGAGTGAATTTTCTCCACTTTTCAATAGAATCCAACTGAACCATTATAATTATATGATATTTTGTCCACTCACATTTATTAAACAATTACTATGATGCAGGCACTGTGCTAAGTTCTGGCTTTGGTTTCATTACGTTGTTCTGTGTACACTGTTACAGTCATAGTTTTATTTTGGGGAGGCAAGTTAGTTCTTCATACGTCACTCTTTATCATATTAGTGTTGTAAGTTTTCTCATGATTTTCTGAATGATTCACATTTTTCATTTCTTATGGTATAAAAATATCCCATTATATTAATGTGCTACAATTTGTTTGCTATTTCGCAGTTGATAGACACCCACTTTGTTTCCTACTCTTCACTATCATGAAAGATCTTGCTACGAATATTTTGGTATCTATGAGAACTTTCATTCTGTCTTCACCCTTTTAGGGAGTATGCACTGCCATGTAGGATTTCTGGGTCAAAGTAGGAGTACTTTAGTTAGATTTTTAGCATAGTTCCAAATTGCTTTCTGAATTGCTACACAATCCACAAACTCTACTAACAACATATTAATGTGCCTAGATTCCCATTGGCTGAATTCCCATGGACGATTTGTGCTCATCCTGTGGTAGAACATTCCAAGCTTGTATTGGTCTGATCAGACACAGTCAGATGCACTGCGACTTGACTCTAACATAGTGTTGTCATCTTGGTTCTCTTTTAGGATCAAGGAGAAAACAACCAACATTAAGTATTTCCATCTTTAGCAATCTTTACCAATTTTCTAGATAGGAGATGAAATTGCAGAGTTGGTTTAATTTACATTTGAATGGATGGTGCTTAATCATTTATTAAGTACTTACTAAGTGCCAGGTACTGGGAGAAGCCATGAGGACACAAGTACAAGAAAGCAAGTTGAGTCCCATCTTCAAGGAGCTTATATTCTGAAGGGAAAATGATATATAAATGTGAGCTAGAATTGGGATAAAGGTAGCATTGTTTGGAAGTGGCTGGAGGCTTGGTTCTGGACAAGATAAGGCATTTCTCATATTTTTTAGGAATTTGAAACATTCTTATGTTTTTTTTTTTCTAATTTGTGATTCTTCTTTCCAGAATTGTTTGTTCATCTCCTTTGATCACTTAGCTATTGGGAAATGCCTCTTAGTTTTATATATTTCATAAGGGTTTGTTGAGTTGAGAGAACTGGATTTGGAGTTAGGAAGACTCTGACACACATTCTAGCTGTGTAACACTGGGTGAATCATTTAACTCCTCAGGGTCCCAGGCTAAGAGCTTCAGAGAACTTACAGGTCAACACTGGTAGAAGAAATGTATTTATCTAGAAGTTCTCTCAGACTGTTCCATCTCAGGGCTAGACCTTAGTTGGTAGAACTTTCCCATTTATGCTACAATTTAAACAAGTTGTTATTTTAATAGAACCGGGAATGCCTTTGACCCACCCCCTAAACCCTGGGGAAGGAATAGAGGAAGGGCTGTGAGCCACTTTGACCACAATCGCCATAATGGGGTTGCCCTGGTACCCCAGTGCTTTCTCACCTTGGGGCTCCGGTGACCAAGGGCACACATTTTCAAGGTGGTTGACTGGGGTCAGGGCTGCACCCTGTTACCATGAAGTGCCGAGGAAAGTTAACTGGTCCCTGAAGAGGGAACCCTAGACCTGGCCCTCATTAGCACTGGGCCAAACATGTACATGTGCTGAGCATGACCAAGGTAAACAGAGCCATAAATGAATAGCCTGGCGATGTGCTAAACTGTTTATTCCTGATTATAATCCCCTGGCAAATAGGATCCCAGGCTGCACTCAGTGAGATCCCTGGAATAAAATCCACATTGTCAGACTTCCTCCTGTGGGCAGTATTTCTTCTGATTTCTATAAAGAATCAGATTCAAATGGGCTTAATAAAAAATGCTTTTTATATATCATACAGTACGCAAATAAATCTTTAAATGTAATTGGAAGAATGCAGAAAATTGTAAAAAGGTTATGGAAGCTTGACTTCTGATTGGCCAGGACTCCATAAACCAAGGTCTGATGTACTATAATTTATAGGCATGCAAACCCCGTCTCTTCTGTGCTGAGATTGGCTGTTAATGTTGTAATGATGTTTAACTGCTGACAAATGAACTGCAGGTGGGTCACTTTCTATATTAAGAGAAGGATTTGTTCAAGTGAAAAAGTCTGTCCTCTTTCTGGGTCCACTAGCCTTCCTCCCCCTCCTCCTCCACTTTTGCTTTTGACTGAAGAGGTAAAGAGGCATAGAAATAACTGAGGATACCCAAAGCTCTACTTGGGTTGGAATTGATGTGTGGCCCATACTATAGATGGTAACCAGAGGACCAAGAGAATGAGGGCATTTCCACATGGGATGTTGAGTTGCTTCTTTTTTATTCTTGTCACTAATTATGGAATTTCTCATTAAAATAAGGAGCATGTCTGGTCCAACTCCGGCATATGTTTCTATTTCTCTGAGCTGATGGAAACCTTATGGATGAATGGCTGGACCCTTTGCCTTTCCTCTCTCAAAGGCTAGGGACAGAGCCCAGCCTCAACATCCTGATCCCCTGTGCAAATGCTCCTCCCCACCTGTCCTTCCTGCCAGGCTGTGTATGAGTCGAGTCTCTCCAGAGCAAGGGAGTCGGAGCAGGAAAGTCAGCTCTCCAAGTGCCTGCAGGTCCATTTGAACCTTGGGCTCCATCACAGATGGCGGCTGCTGACCAGCTTTCCCTCTGGAGTTTGCTAATATTTTGGAGTACTCTAGTTTCTCTTGTGGTCCTAAGTCATCCAAGCAGACCCGCACTGGTTATTTATAAACTCAGCCTGGATGCCAAAGCACCATGAACAATCCATTCCCTCCAGTTTACAGGAACATTCAAAGTGCTCTGAAACATATTTCCAACATAACTCATCACTTTGAAGACGGGTCCAAACTTTTGTTCGCATTTATCGACAGGAAGTTGTTTCTCGGCGCTCACATCAGAAAGGAGAGTTTGCCAAACACCCCAGTGCCTTCTCACATGGGCGCTGCATTAGGGGCCATAAATTGTGCTCCCTCCTCCACCTCCTGTTCTCTCCCCCTTTCCTAGGCTTGTTGCCTGGGGGGTAAGGGCGCATTTTTCTCCTGTTGCAAGATTTCTTCCATTTGATTCCCTTTTTAAAAGGGAAAAATCACTTACAGGAATTGAAACTGATTCCTTTCTCCTTCCATGTCTTTAAAGTCCCCATAAAGAACATTCTTTCATGCTTCCTCTCCTCCTCTTTGCCACTCAGTTTGAGCCTGGCAGACCTACCTGATCGAGGTCAAGCGATTTCGGTGAAAATTGACCTCTCACTCAGGCAAAGTGCAAAGGAAAGCAGAAGTAAGAAAATTAAGGCAGAATTAAGGTTCCATTTTTCATTAATTTATTATTTGTTGTGCTTTTATCTCAGTCTGTGTTAAATGAACCATCTGATGACCTGATCAACATGGGACTTTTTAAAAAGTATATCTCTTAAATGTCTCCTATCTGTGTCCTTCTTTCCCCTTACACAGTCACCAACCTGTTTGAGGGCCTCATCACCTCCTAAATATTGCAAAAGCCTCCTTGCCTCAAGCCTCTCCAGCTCCAACCATACTTTCACACAGCTTATTAGATAATATTTCTGACTCTCAGGACTATCATGTCACTATCTTCTTAAGAAGGTCTAGGGGCTCCCAATCACTTCTATTTAATGAAAATGTCCTCTATTTGGCACCAAACACCTTCATAGTCTGACCCCAACATTGCCTGATATTCATTGCTTTCCTTCACCTTCTTTCTGTTCCAGCCCAAAGGGTCACTTTGCTGCTCCCTACACAAACATTCCGACTTATACTTGTCTAGGCTATCTCTCACGCCTAGACTCTTTTTCCCATCTCTGTTTCTTCCAGCCTTTCTCTGGATCACAGCCTAGCTCATGTAGTACATCCTGAAAGAGGTTTCTCTTTAGTCCCCCTCCACCCCCACTATCCGCTCTGGCCTGTCTTCCACCTGGAGGCTCTTCATCTTTGCTGGGATCGTATTTTACACTTAGCTGTCCTGTGTAGGTATCGCAGCTTTCTAGAGAAGAGAGAAGTGGAGATGCAAACACAAAAGGAGGTGGGTTCCTACCTGACAGAAAGTTACATTCTACTGACCTCCTATATTGGCTTGTGAAGCTGCTTCATTTTACAGATAAGGTGACTAAGGTCCAGAATGGTGAAGAAAGAGAATTCAAACTCCAGTCTCCTGATGACAAATTCAGCACTCTTCCCATGGCACCAAGGTGGTCTGGCCAAACATTGGCCCATGAGGTGGGTCAGGGGCCTTAGTATCACTTCTCCCAGAAACGTCCTGGGGTTCAGCCTGGGTGGGATGGAGGCTGACCCCTACAGAGTGAGAATCTGGTTGATCATCTGCCTCAAGTAAAGCCAAGGACTCAGACCCGAAGGAGAAAACAGTGTCAGCCCAGCAACTCTGTCCACTAGGACAGATAATTGATTTTGAAATGAAGGCAGAAAAGGGCAAAGAGAAACAAGACCCTGGAGACAACTCAGGCTGACTTGATGAACTGTCCAGAGAGGCTCTGACAGGGTATACCTGGGGGCCAGGTCCCATTTAGTCATCTTGCTAGCCCTGGTGGCCTGAAGTAATAGTCCCCATATAATGACATCTCACCAGGCTGGCGTGAGCTTTTGGGAAAACAAGAAATCAGCCTGGACCTGGTGAGAAAGAAGCAGAAAGGGAGAAGAAATTGCTCCCCCACTCCCCACAGCAATGGTGAGGGCCTGCCCCTCTGCTGGGAAGGTCATCCGAGGGCCAGACATATGCCAGCACAGGCCAAAGTGAAACATTGCTTTATGATGCCAAGTCCTGGGGGGCCCTGCATGGCCAGTGGTCAGTCAGCATTTATTACACACCTACTGTGGGCCAGGCCCTGTGCTAAGGGCTGGGGGTACAAAGAGAAGTAAAGGCAGGTCCTCCTCAGGACTCTGGAGAGGGTGTCAGTGGGGTGAGTTTGAAGCCAAAGCAAGAAGGGTCCAATTAAACCATCATAATATTGGACTAGAAGCACTGTCCCTTCTATAGCAGTCATGCCCAGAAGAAATTCTCCAGCAGCAGGAACCCTTCTACCATAGGGTACAGCTGCTTCATACCTCAGAGCATTGGCTGAATGCAGCAGTGGTTAGAGTGTGGGATGCAGCCTTAAGTCTTCCTGAAGAGACTTACTAACTTTGTGACCCTGTTCAAGTCACTTAGCCTCTCTCTGCTTCAGTCTCTTCATCTGTAAAATGGGGGCAATCACACCGCCCACCTCCTAGGGTTGTTGTAAGGATCTAATAATGTTTGAAAAGGGCTTTGCAATTTTGATATTATTATATAGATGTCTGTTATTATTACCTGTTCTTATCATTCCAGAGACTCTGATATGAGTCTGTTCAGTATTTTTGAGCCGTTTAGTAAGAGCTACCCTTTACCGAATCAGTGTAAAACATTCACTTTGCCCTGGCACTTAGTGCTGATGAGCAAAGACAGATGTTCCCAAGGAAGCCTGGGGGGCATTGAATGGAGAAGCAAATTCGAGTTCTCCTCTCCTACTCCTGGTGCACAAATCATCCCCTAACCACCCCAACTTGTTACCTCTGACCCCTTCCCTCCCAAAGGGCCTCTGTATAGATTTGGGCTTCTGTCTTCACTTTGTTTGTCCCAGTAGAAATTAAGCTTCTAGTGAGTAAGGATTGTTTGGCCTTAGGGTCCCCAGAGCTTGCTGTGGTAGAGGGTCTTAGAGGCTTGATTAATTGTTGAATTTGTATTGTGACATTGACCTCAAGTTGAACCAAGCTTGCTATGTCAGGCCCAGGTCCAACTGACATTAGCCAATCCCCTCATTTTACAGATGAGGAAACTGAGGCAGGGGTTAACTTACCCAATATCACACAGGCATTAAGTAGCAGAGCCCGAATTCACCAGGGTCTTCTGATTCTAACTGTAGGCCTGTGGGACCTTAAGAATTTCCAACTCAGGACTGTTTCATTCACATGGGGGTCCATCTGGCTTCCCTTCAGGCAAAGGATATGACCCAGAAACCTCAACCTCCTTCAGATCAAAGAACTCTCTCCCAGCTTAGTGTGCAGATGGTGAATGTTGGCAGCCTGCCAGAAGCCCAGCCCAACCCAGAGCAGTATTCTGGACCAGAGCTGTGGAGGATATTCCTGTCTTATCTCCGGAGAGGATCATCCACTGAGCCACCAGGTATCTAAAGAAATGATTTCTTACATCCCTAGAAGACCAGAGGAACACTGCAAAGTCCCAATGGCATCACTGCACCAATGATGCCAGGGAGAATATGCAACATTGTCTTCCACTAATACTCCCCCACCAGATGGTGGCCCCTTCCCCATGCCTGGAGGCTTAATTCACTGTAAATGAAAACCATCCCCTTCCCGAACCTGCAGCTGGCTGAATACTAGGAGTAGGAGACAATAACACTTGGTTAGCCAAAAAAGCACTTATTAAGCACTTGCTGTATGGCAAGTACCATGTGAAGCTCTGAGAATGAAAAGAAAGGCAAAAGACAGTCCCTGGCCATCAGGAGCTCCTGGTCTAACAGATCCTAGTCTGGATCTCAGAGCTGCAGCAGTAAACAACCTTAAGGATCATGTGGTACTATCCTTTCCATTTTCAGAGGAGGAAACTGAGGCACTGAGAGGGGGAGCAACTTGTATAAAACCACACAAGGAAGTAGGCAGGCTGGGAGCACAAGTTAGCCTAGAGCCCTCTGTGTGTGTGAGTGTCTCTCTGTGTCTCTGTGTCTGAGTCTGTCTGTCTGTCTGTTTGTCTGTTTCTCTCTGTCTCTTTCTGTCTCTATCTGTCTCTCTGTCTCTCTCTTTCTGTCTCTCTCCTTCTCCCTCTCTCCTTCTCTCTCTCTCCTCTCCCTCTCTCCTTCTCTCTCTCTCTCTCTCTCTCTCTCTCTCTCTCTCTCTCTCTCTCTCTCTCTCTCTCTCTCTCTCTCTCTCTCTCTCTCTCTCTCTCTCTCTCTCTGAGACCAGAGCCAGCTCACTTGGACCTACATTGCCTTGGGATCATTGGAATAAGGGATACCATGCCATCTACTCTAGGCAGACATCAGGGATGGCATTGGCTTCCCCCTTAGCCCTTATATGGACAAGTCCAAGCCAGGTCAGAGCCCCCCACCCCCCACCTTTCCCAAAATGTCCTCAAGCTGCCTTGGGACTCATGGAGGTTTTCCTGGAATGGGGCCCACTTGGTGGCCTCCTTCCACACTGAGTCTTCAGTCAAGAGTTGAAGAAGCCCGAATACATTACAAGAGACCCCAACTTTGCTGGAGAGGTGAAACGGGTCACCAGAAAGAGGTCTGGGGGTTCATTTGCCCATTATCCCCAAGCGCTCTTCTTTAGAAACAGAAAACTCTTGAGACTCATGATTCAGGGAGTTGTATTTCACAACACATTGTTGTTATGACTTTCTGCAGGGTTCTTTCCACCCTGGTATATGCTGTGTGGTGGGTACAAGAGGGGCAGGGTGGTAAAGTAGGTAGTATTCTGAACTGGGAGTCAGGAATACTTGAGTGAGGTCTCTTATTCTTGCTGGTTGTGTGACCAGGGGGAAGTCCCTAAACTTCTCTGACACTCAATGGTTCCAAATATCAATTGTAAAAAATAATGCTTGCTGTTCCTGACTCACAGAGTTGTGGATATAAAATTAGATCAGGCACGTTAAATGCTTATACACCTTAAAGTGTAATAATCATGATGATGATGATGTGGTAACACAATAATTAGTGCTATTACTACCATTGACCAGCCCATGAGTCTTGCTCCTGGGCATCACCCCCAGCCCAGGCGCATATTGAAATTGATCCACAAGCATTTAGAAAACATTTACTCTGTGCCAGGCATGGTACTAGGCACACAGGGTATAAAGGTAATAAGTGAAATGATCCCTACTCGCATGGGGCTTCTAGCGGGGGAAACAAAAGTAGATCTAAAAGATCAGAACCAAAGACTGTATAGGGAGGTACCCCTTGGCCCTGGGGGTGCTGTGTCCCTAAAATCACCTTGTCTCTGTCTCTCTTCTAAGGCCACACCCAAATGCATCACTCTGCATGACTGTGTAGACTTCTCCCAGATATCCTAGGTCAGATTTCCAAGTGCTTCTTGCCCCTCAGTGCTTTCCCCCCATGCGCTCTGCCTGGCTGTTCACATGCCCATGTTCACACCAGCCAGGCTGCTGTCCCCAAACCCCAGAGCCTTCCTCAGGATGCTGCTCTCCCTCTCAAAGCACCATGGGGTGAAAACAGCTTTTCTGCTTGCCATAGCACAAGGCCCACTCGGAGCGAGCTTGAAACTCATGGAAGGCTGGGTGCTTTTCCAGGACTGGCCAGCTGGGCCTCCCTCATCCTGATGTGGTGTCTGGAGTCAGTGACTCAGCTGAGTCCTGATTGCCTTTTGGGGCTAAGCACTCTAGGTGCTACAAGTCTGGGCTATTTATTTTCACACTCAGTAGCCCAGATTGCTGTGTTTTGTGAATGTTTTGTGTCTGCTTCTGAGAGATTTTCTGTCTGTTAGGTACTGGGTCCCACCTCCCACCGTATCCCACCACATACACACAAAGTTACCACATTTAAGAAGAAATGGGAGGAGGAGCCAAGATGGTGGAGTAGAAAGACTTACAAAGTATGCTTGCTCCGAATCCACAGCCCAGAAATTTTCTGTGAAAAGAACTCCCCACATATTCTAGAGCAGAGCAAGCCATGCGGAACCACAGTGGAAGAGATTTCCATTCAAGAGAGCCCTGGAAAGCCGTCCCCAGGGGTCCGTTGCGCTCCGGACAGTGGAGCCTACCCCTGCGCTGCACTGGCCGGGTGGTCCCAGAGGAGCAGAAATGAGCAGGCTTCAGGGACAGAACCTCTAGTGGCCGCAAAGGTCCCTCCACCCACAGGCGCTACAGGTCAGTGAGAAAGACTTCTGGGCTGGCCGAGAAGGGAGTGGGGAGTCTCCATGACTCAGGCCCCCTCAGGAGGCAGCAGTAGAGGCAGCAGCAGTGGCCCGGAACTCCCGGAGCAGACAGGCGCTCAGGGCCATTACTGAAGATCTCTGCATAAAGCCCCTGAGGGAACAGAGCTTGGGAGGTGGCCCTGCCCCCACCTGAGCAGCAGAACTTAAGTTCACATTGGATAGCAGCCGTGCCCACTGTGGAAAGCCCTGAGGCTGGGGAGCAGCATTTGAATCTCAGACCCCAAGCACTAGCTGGGCAGATCTAGGTGGGGGTGGACAGGAATCTCAGAAGTCAAGTAACTGGCTGGGAAAATTCCCAGAAAAGGAAAGAAAAATAAGACCATAGAAAGCTATTTTCTTGGGGGACAGATGTTCCCACCTTACAATTCTGATGATGAGGAACTATTCTTACCATCAGGGAAAGACGTGGAGGTCAGGGCCTCTAGATCCCAGACATCCCAGGTGGATGTCCAGTGGGCTCAGGCCATGGAAGAGCTCAAAAAGGATTTTGAAAAGCAAGTTAGAAAGGTGGAGGAAAAACTGGGAAGAGAAATGAGAGAGATGCAAGAAAAGCATGAAAAATGGGTTAACACCTTGCTAAAGGAGACCCAAAAAAATGCTGAAGAAAATAACACCTTGAAAAATAGGCTCACTCAATTGGCAAAAGAGGTTCAAAAAGCCAATGAGGAGAAGAATGCTTTCAAAAGCAAAATTAGCCAAATGGAAAAAAAGAGGCTCAAAAGCTCACTGAAGAGAATAGTTCTCTCAAGATTAGAATGGAACTGATGGAGTCTAATGATTTTCTGAGAAACCAAGAAATCACCAAACAAAACCAAAAGAATGAAAAAATGGAAGAGAATGTGAAATATCTCATTGGAAAAACAACTGACCTGGAAAATAGATCCAGGAGAGACAATTTAAAAATTATGGGACTACCTGAAAGCAAGATCAAAAAAAGAGCCTAGACATCATCTTTCATAAAATTATCAAGGGAAACTACCCTGATATTCTAGAACCAGAGGGCAAAATAAGTATTGAAGGAATCCATCGATCACCGCCTGAAAGAGATCCAAAAAGAGAAACTCCTAGGAACATTGTGGCCAAATTCCAGAGTTCCCAGGTGAAGGAGAAAATATTGCAAACAGCTAGAGAGAAACAATTCCAGTATTGTGGAAATGCAATCAGGATAATACAAGATCTAGCAGCTTCTACATTAAGGGATTGAAGGGCATGGAATAGGATATTCCAGAAGTCAAAGGAACTAGGACTCAAACCAAGAATCACCTACCCAGCAAAACTGAGTATAATACTTCAGGGAAAAATATGGTCTTTCAATGAAACAGAGGACTTTCAAGCATTCTTGATGAAAAGACCAGAGCTGAAAAGAAAATTTGACTTTCAAACACAAGAATGAGAAGAAGCATGAAAAAGTAAACAGCAAAGAGAAGTCATAAGGGACTTATCAAAGGTGAACTGTTTACATTCCTACATGGAAAGACAATATTTGTAACTCTTAAAACTTTTCAGTATCTGGGTAGTTGATGGGACCACACACACACATACACACACACATGCATGCACACACGCACACACACATGTACATGTTTGCATGCACATACAAGAGACAGGGAGCACAGAATGAATTGAATACGATGGGACCATACCTTAAAAGAAATTAAAGTAAATAGTGAGAGAGAAATGTAGTGGGAGGAGAGAGGGTGAAATGGAATGGGGTAAATTATATCTCATTCAAGAGGCAAGCAGGAGACGTTTTAGTGGAGGGAAAAAGAGGAGAGCTGAGAAAAAAACATGAAGTTTACCCTCATCATATTTGACTAAAGGAAGGAATAAAATGCACACTCATTTTGGTATGAAAACCTATCTTACAATACAGGAAAGTGGGGGAGAAGGAGATAAGCAGGGAAGGAGGGATGATGGAAGGGAGGGCAGTGGGAGGAGGGAGCAATTTGAAGTCAACACTCTTGGGGAGGGACAGGATCAAAAGACAGAATAGAAACAATGGGGGGCAGGATAGGATGGAGGGAAATATAGTTAGTCTTATACAACATGGCTATTATCGAAGTCATCTGCAAAACTACACAGATATGGCTTATATTGAATTGCCTGCCTTCCCAAAGGGAATGGATGGGGAGGGAGGGATGGGGAGAATTTGGAACTCAAAGTTTTAGGAACAACTATGGAGTATTATTGTTGTTGCTACTAGGAAATAAGAAACACAGTCAATGGGGAATAGAAAGTCATCTGGCCCTACAGGACAAAAGAGAAGATGGGGACAAGAGAAGGGAGAGAGGATTGAAGAGAGGGCAGATTGGTGATAAGGAAAATTAGAATGCTCGGTGTATTGGGGTAGGGGGAGGGGACAAATGGGGAGAAAATTTGGAACCCAAAATTTTGTGAAAATGAATGTAAAAATTTAAATAAATAAATTAAAAAAAAAAGAAGAAATGAAGCCCTGAGGATCCCATCCACCCATAGAATCCCTCCCCTAACTAATTCAGAAGGTTGCTGAGTACTCTCTCCAGCAGAGGCCTTCAATATCAGGGGTAGGAGGGTTTCCCTAACCTAGAAGGCACTGGCTGGAAGACTTTCTGGCCCCTCTAAGCTGCCCTGCTACTTCTGCCCCAGCCTGGGCTGCCTCCCGTCCTTGGAGATGTCAGCAGAAGAACCTGAAAATGAGTGAAATGTTCTCCTAAGCACCATGGATCAGACCTTAAAGAACATAGAGTTCAGCTCCCCACAATTGCACAGATGAGGGAACTAAGGCTCAGTTATAGAAAATCCCTAGTCCAGGGTTTTATGACTGGTATTGGTATTGCTATGTCGCCCCAGGTCCAGCTGACATCAGCCAATCCTTTCATTTTACAGATGAGGAAACCGAAGTAATATAGTATTGGAGTTGAGTAGGACCTCAAAGGTCCAAGGGTTGAACTCTTCCTCTCCACCATCACGCTCGATCCAATAATTGTCAGACTCGATGTGACTCCCTGGTCTGGATAGAAGGTGGTAGGAAGGGCAGAATTCTAGAGGATGTCTATCACCTAAAAGCAGACCAGGCCACCTGTTTCCACTTAAGTTTAGAGAGGCTGGAAAGGTATCAGGGAAAGTTCATTGTTTTGACATGAAAGCCTGTGGGGCACAAAGGTCAGGGATTGCCCAGGTGGGTTGGAGATGTGAAAAAGATGCAGGGGTCCCTTGTGAAAGCTCAAAGGAAGATGCATTAGGGCATGGAATTCCTTGCTTTCTTTTTTTCCCAAGTCTTGGCAAACACCTTCTAATAACTACAGCTTTTCTTTCCTGTCTACATCTTGACCTGTGGGCTCATTGAAAAGTGCAGAGTCCTAACTGCCAGAAGTAGTGAGAGTCAGACCTTCCATGTGTCCTCAATCTAGAATCCTTATTGTGACTAGTATTGGGGGGCTATTAAGGGAAAGGGAGAGGTCATTATCCAATGAGTTCCTAATGTTCTAGATCAAGAGATGGAAGAGAACTCAGGGGTCAACTAGTCTAATCCCTTCATTTTGTAGAGAAGGGAAACTGAGTCCCAACTAGGTGAGGTGACTTAGTTAAGGGCATACAGAGAGTGAGTAGCAGGGCCAGAATTCACACCCTGATCCTCTCACTGAATCCCCTGCTCATTCCACTCCACTGCCACATCTTTCTTGATTCTTTAAGTATCCAGAGTGTGTGATGCTCCCAGCATTGTGGTAGATACTATGAGGGATATAGAAATGGACTGAATACTTAAAAACAACCAAGAATTTTTATCCATGGTGCCAGTGAAGCCAGACAGGGTTTGTTTATCAAATCTACAGATGGCACCAATCTGGGAGGGAGAGCTAACAGGGTGCCAAGGAGATGAATGATAAAGAAAGATCTCAGGAAGCTAGAACTATGGGACAAAGATAACAGAATGAGATTGAATTGAGATCAATGTGAAGTATTATACTTGGATTTAAAAGAATCAACTTCATGACTCAAGGGGGTGTGATTTAGTAATAGTTTTTAATGAAAAAAAGATTTGGGGATTTTAGTGGACCACAAGTGGAGAATGAGCCAAGAGTGTGACCTCAAAGCCCTCCCCGCTGTCAGGTCAAATCTAGACCCAGAGGACACTGAGAGACGTGAGGCTCCTGAGTACTCTGCCTTGGTCAGTTCACACACTGGAATGTTATATTATGTCATCAGGCAATAAGCATTGATTAAGTACTTGCTATGTGCCAGGCACTGTGCTAAGCATGTGGGATACAAAAACAACCAAAGTATTTTGTACCATATTTTCAGAAAATCTTGACAGACCGAATTGCATCCAGACTATGGGGACCAGGGGGAAAGGGACCTAACAAATAGGTAAATGATTTAGACATAAAGGTTGATATTATAAGTAAAGCAGGAAAGCATGGAAAAACTTATCTGTGAGAACTATGGCTAAAGGAAGAGTTTATGACCAAACAAGAGATAGAGAGGAATGTGGGGAAGTAAAATGGATAAGTTTGATTATATGAAATTATAAAAGGTTTGCCCAAACAAAACCAATGTAGTCAGAATTATAAGGAAAACAGGAAATGAAGGGGAAAATTTTTACAGCAAGATTCTCTAATAAACACTTATTTCTGAAATAAATAGGTAACTGAGTCACATTTATAAAAGTAAAAGCCATTCCCCAACTGATAAATTGTCAAAAGATATGAACAGCCAGTTTTTAAGAGCAAGAAATCAAAGGTATCAATAGTCCCATGAAAAATGCTCTAAATCACTATTGATTAGAGAAATGCAAAGGTACCACATCACACTTATCAGATTGATTCACATGACAAAAAGGGAAAAAGATAAATGCTGGAGGGGATGTCATGAAAAAGGAACACTAATGCGCTGGTGGTAGGTTCTGGAGAACACTTTGAAACTACATCCAAAGAGATATGAAACTGTGCATAATCTTTGATTCAGCAACACTACTACTAAAACTGTAGCCCAAAGAGATCAAAGGGGAAAGGATCCATAGGTACAAAAATATTTATGGCAGCTCTTTTTGTGATGGTCAAGAATTGGAAGTTGAGGGAACGCTCATCCACCGAATAAGTTGTAGCATATGATTGTGATGGAATACTATTGTGCCACAACAAATGATGAGGGAGAAAAATCTGGGAAGATTTACATGAACTGATGCCAATGAGGTGAGGAGAATCATCAGAACATTGTACGCACCAGTAGCAATACTTAAAAATGTTCAACTGTGAAAGACTTACCTACTCTGATCGAGACAATGGTCCAAGACAGTTCTAAAAGATTCATGATGAAAAATGTTCCATATCTATAGAGAGAAAGAAATAATGAAGCCTGAGTGAAAACTGAAGCATACTTACCCCTTTCTTTGTGTTTCTTGCTTTTTTATTATTATTATTTTGTAACAGAGCTAATATGAAAATATATTTTGCATAACATTTCATATGTAATTTGACATTATATATGCATATATATTATATTGAATATGATATAATATAATATATTGAATAATATTTTATATGCACACATATATTATATTGAATAACCCTAGGTCTTCAGATGGATAGTCCAAGACTGTTGAACTACACTGTAATAGTAATAGGATTATGCACTTTTCATGCTCCCATTCTTAGCTATCCGGGTTGACCCATGCCCCAATTGGTAGGAATCCAAGTACATGTATAGATAAGGGAAGTGGCATAATTCCCAGGAGAAAATAATCAGTCTTCATAGGATCACAAACTTGCATTGTGTAAGTGATGGCAAAAACCACAGAAAATGCAGCAACATTGGCTGAAAATCATATGTAGTTATGGAACCCACTTCTATGTACAGTCCCATTGCCTTGTAACTTGGGCATCTCTCTCCCAGCCTTGCATTATGGAACCACAGATTCTCAGAGGTAAAAGGGACTTCAGAGGCCACTGGTTCCTGACTAAGAGTTGCTTCCACGTTGGGTCCAGAAGGTAGTCAACCAATGTTGTTTTAGATCCCCCTGACATGGGTTCAAACAGATCAAAAGACTGCAACCTGGAGTTCCCCTTTCCATTCACTTTGGGAGGTCTTAGTATAAGAAATAATAATGCATCTGTCTGTGATGTTTTGTTTCTGTTCATGATACTCAGCATTTCTCCTCTCTCTTCTCCACACAACTTTTATTCTTCTCTCGTCCTTTTCATCACTGAGCAGGGGAGAGGAGGGAAGCGGGCACTTTAATATTTCCAGATTGAACTAGTTAATCCAAGCTCCTGCCATCATTCCAAATGAATTACACCTCCCCAAAATGGACCCCCACCAACAGAGCATATATTTATACGGTACCTCCCAATGATGCAAGATGGAGACAGGCTGTGCTGGCCAAGAATGTGGTGGAAAGCATCTCTCAGCAGGAGTGACGCTACTGAAGGAAGGTTGTGCGTGAGCCCGTGGGGAAAGCAGCTAATTCCTTCAGGGTGGAAATGCTAGATGGGGCCCCTTCAAAGTGGGAGAGTAAGCTATGGCTGCCAGATGCAGGGGAAATGGTGGCTAGGAAATAGAAAAAAAGGGGGGCGTGAGGGTAGAAGGAAAAAAAGATGGCATCCTGTTGTGGCATTAGGTGTATTCATACACTCAGACTGCTACGCTGATTCATCTAGTAAGAAAGATTAATCCAGCTTCTTCATTTTGCATCTTGAGGAAAAGTATCATATTTTGAAATACATATCTACTTAGAGGCTGAGCCAGAATGAGACAAATCTATCGATCACCAGGACTCTCATTTCCACAATTTGAATCCATTTTATGTGTCTAAATCAAAGCATAGATTGTCTCATTTAGCACACACTTTTGACAACTTCAAAACTTTGACACTAATGTGAGTTTGACTTACTATAAAAAAAAGAAGCAAGTCTTCACTTTCCATGAGACAGTGAATTACTCACAAGGCATGCGCTTAGGGATGTGGAATTCTTATACGTCTTGGGGGAAGGAGAAGTAGATTTTTCTCACTAATTGCGTTCTCCTTGTGGTGATACGAATAAGTTCGCATTTCCTCCAACACAGCAGTTGTGAAATTATCACCACCATCATGCAATCACCACAGCCAGTATGGTAAGAAGGGCACTCAGGATAAAGTCACATGACCTAGTTTTCAATCTGGACTCTGCCATTTATAAGCAAGTAATTGAACCCTTTGGGTCAGTGACTATTTTTTAAGTTTTATTGACATGTTTTATTTTTATATTACAAATATTAACAGATTACTTCCACTTCGCGAGTCTCCTTGTAACAGTAAAATAAGGAAAATAATAATTCAATGACCTCATCTGAAAGTGCATGCAATAGTCACATGTAGCATCCCATATGTTTCTATTTTTTTTAAATCTACAGAAATCTATTTTCTCTCCTTCGCACCTCCCATCCCATTAGAAAAGAAGAAAAAAAACCAAATTCTTTGTAATAAATGTACATAGTCAAGCAAAACAAGTTTCCTTATTAGTTGGATACCAAAATCTCCATGTCATAGTCTACACTCCAAATCCATGACCCATCTGTCCTGGGAAGAGGTTTTCCTCATTGATCCTCTGGAGTTATAAATGATTGTTGGATTGACCATAGTTCTTATGTCTCTCAAAGTTGGTTCTTTTTGACAGTGTTGTAAATTACATAAATTGTTCAGCTCATTTCATTATCACTCTATAAAAGTCCTCCAAATTGTTCATTTTTACAATATTGATATTATAGTATGAATTGTTCTTCTGGTTCTGCCCATTTCACTGTTTTCTCATCTGTCAGTTGAGGATGTAGCACTTGCTGGTTTCTGAGGTCCTTTCCAGCTCTAGATCTCAGATCTTGTAGAGTCTTTTAACCTCTCTGGTCCTCATGTTACCTTCCTGAAAATGAGGAGGCAAGAATCAGTGGCTTCTGAGGTGCCTTCCCACTTTAGATCTCAGCAGCAAAGGAGGTAAGAGGTGAAAAATCCTTTACAAACCATAAAATACCATATAATATCACTAATAATTGTTAGTATTTCCATGAGTGTTAGTTCCTATTATCATCATAATCATCATCAACATTGTCGTCGTCATCATCATTGTCACCCAGGAATGGCAGCTTGGGGGAGTAGATAAAGAATAGACCTTGGAGTCACCCTTGTCCCATTGGCCAGGATGGTCTTAGGCAGATTATTCAGGCTTTTAGCATCCCAGGTAGATCTATCATACCTGAACTTGTGGTGCCAGTCAGCATTGATGAAAGGAACTTTCTCACTGGGTAACCCCTTGCACCAATAACATCATGAGTCCAAACCAAAGCTCATCCCACAGTTGCTACCAGTTAGCAGAGTTCTCTCCCAGGTCCCTTGTTTGTCACCTCCTGCATGTTTACCACCTTCTAGTTTATTTGATTGGCTCTTGTGGGGATAGTTTCTCTCTCCTACTAGGTTTTAAACCCTTGGAGGACAAGAGCCATGTCTTGGGTGTCATGGCAACTCTCAGTACTTGGAATAAAGCCTCAGGCATTGCAGGTACTCAAGAAACATTTGCCCACTAAATGAATGCTGTTATTGGCACTACCCTCTTAGGTTCATGGATTTGGACATGAAAGGAACCACAGGGGTCATCTCAAACAACTTCTTAATATTGCAAATGAAGAAGATGTAACCCAGGGAGAATTACAAAAAGACTTCCTCAAGGTCATGGTGTAATAAAAAAGATTGCACATGAAATTGCAAATCTACTATATCTAATGTGCTACTCCTTTTAAATATACAAAGAAGTTACCGTGTGTGTATGTGTATGCATATATATAATATATATATATATATATATATTTAATGATTCACTGAAAACCTCAACTTTCTTACCTCCAGGAATGATTTGAAACTCATTTCAGACTGATGATTGACCCCAGAAATATGATCAACAGAGTCTTCATCATTTGTAAACTTTTCAGGTCTCATACCTGCCTAGGTTTCCCCAAGTTAACCACCTCCTGTTGTCTATACACCATTTCTCCTTTCAGTGGAAGAAAAACTCATCTGAATGTGAAGGACCAAAGCACATAAAATGAAAGATATAATCAATTAAAATCTCATGTTTGATATTAGAGGCATGGGATCTTGGACAGGCCTCTTAGTCTATATGAACCTCAATTTCCTCAACTGTCCAAGGAGAGGGTAGGGCTACACAACCTCTGAAGACCCTCATTGCTATAATCCCAAGTCTGGAACTTGCCTTGGAAGGAATATGGCTTGAACTCATTATTTAGTGACTCACTGTGCCAAAGGCATTTGGGTGTCTCAAATCTCTTCCTTTCACAATGAAAGTGAGGCGATTGTTAGAATAGCGAGTTCACATGTGTGTTAGTTGTGTCACAAGGCGATATTGTCAGAGATGCTGCATGGATGGGGCCTCAGTGACCTGGGGACTCCAAGGCAGGTGGCGTTGATCTTTCCCTCCTCCAACATGCAGCAACCTCACCGTCCAGATCTGTTGGAATTTTCAGCTCCTTTTACTGACTCCTCTCAGGCCATCTTGCATAAGACTTTAATCATTTCCTTGCTCTGTCTGGATTCTTTTGGTGTGTCTCCTTTTTGGCAGGCAGAACTTCGAAATTGCACAATGTTTACTAAACTTTTAAAGTAGCCATGTCCCATCTTTAGCATCAGTTGGCATCACACACAGTGTATCTGAGGATGGTTCCGTGTACCTGCAGATGCATTGGCCACAGTTTAATCTGACCTGTGACGTCATCAGTGCTGGGATCTCCCAGGCACCAAATCCTCCCAATGCAAGCTTTGCAACTCTTAGAGTCTTAGCAAGCTACCTGAAACAAGAGCTCAACTGACTTGGTCAGGATCATACAAGAAGGATGCATCAGAAACTAAACTGGAACTCAGGTCTTCCTAACTCTGATACCAATTTTAATACTACCTGCATTCTCCATCATATGAGTATGATAAAGATTGGTGGTTTAATTCCCCTGTCTCTGAATATGTCCTGGGCTTTTCAGCACATTGGCTCATGCAATTCTTTATCTTGGTGATGCCCTATTCCTGCCCCACTCCCCACTTCTCACTTTTGGCCATTTGGAATCTAGATGTCCTTCTAGACTGAGCCTCTTTGCCTCCATTTCCATGAGGATTCTTTTTGAGCAGGGCAGGGGGCTGAAAAGCATCTTTCCCTGCATCACCCAGACTTGGCTGGCAGAGTGTTTGTCCCTCTCAGATACGTTTGTACTTTTGGCTTGAATTCTATTTACTTGTAGGCTTACTTTATTCTCCCTGGCTAGACAATAGGGTTCAAGAGGACATGGTCATTTACTTGGTTTCTCTTTGATACCTTGTATGGTATCTTATATGTGTTGTATATACTCAACAATTATGGTTGCATTGAATTAAGTTAGAACTCTGGGTTAGGAATCTCAAGAACAGACTTGGGGTGAGTCATTTCATCTCTGTGTGTTGCAGATTTTCCATCTCTCTATCTCCGTCTATGTCTCTGTCTGTCTGGCTATGTCTGTCTTTATCTCTCTGTCTCTCTGTGTATGTCTCTGTCTCTCTATCTGTCTCTGTCTTTGTGTGTGTGTATCTTCTTAGTAATTATCTTATCCAACTCATTCATGAATTAAGAAACCAAAACTCAGCGAGGGAAAGTAATTCTCCAAAGACACAAAGGCAGTAAGAAGACAAACTCAGATTCAAACCCAGGACTGCTGATTCTAAATCCAGAGAGTCAGCATCCACCCAGCTACTCTAACTTGTATATATGAACAAGAATTTTCTACACCAGAGGTGTCAAATACATCTCCCTCCCACTGACCCAGCACTACTAAACTAGATTCAGATGGAATCTAGAGATATTTAACAATAATGGTTGACATTTCTATAGTTTTTATTATGTGATTGACACCTCCTAAGCACTTTGTAATTATTTTCTCATCTGATCCTTCCAGCAAACCAGATTGTTATGATAAGTATACTTACTTTATAGATGATAAGATTGAGGCAAACAAAGGTGGAGTGACTTGCCCAGGGTCACACAGCTAGTTAGTGTCTAAGGCTAGATGTGAACTCAGGTCTTCTGACTCCTAGCCCATGTTTGATCCATGCCTGATAAAATAAATAAAAATGCAGCAGGATACAAATAATAAAAATGTAGTTTTCTAAGTCAATGTGGAGCTTTGTTAGGGACTGTTA
This sequence comes from Bettongia penicillata ogilbyi, assembly GCA_023548195.1. Taxonomy (NCBI): domain Eukaryota; kingdom Metazoa; phylum Chordata; class Mammalia; order Diprotodontia; family Potoroidae; genus Bettongia; species Bettongia penicillata. The sequence goes on along the minus strand of JAJHZJ010000134.1, from coordinate 7,905,353 downwards.
AATTTGGCTGTTGTCCTTTGTGCTCAGAGAGGACCAAAATGCCATCACTGTGGCAAGGTCAAGGTAACGTGCATCCGACTATGTCTGATCAGACCAGTGCAAGCTTGGAAGTCTCTACCCCAGGTCAGACATAAATGGTCCATATGAAGATTTGGAATGAAAATGTCTCTATGTTTGTCTCTCTCCCTCTCTCTCTCTGTCTCTCTCTCTGTCTCTCTGTCTCTGTCCCTGTCTCTGTCTCTCTCTCTCTCTCTTCCTTCACTGTCTCTGTATGTCTGTCTGTCTCTATCTGTCTTTCTTCTCTCTCTGTTTCTCTGTCTCTGTCTCTGTCTCTCTCTGTCTCTCTGTCTCTCTATATATCTCTCTCCCCCCCCTCTCTCTGTTTCTCTCTCTCTCTCTCTCTCTCTCTCTCTCTCTCTCTCTCTCTCTCCTCTCTCTCTCTCTCTCTCTCTCTCTCTCTCTCTTTCTTCCTTCACTGTCTCTGTCTGTTTCTGTATGTCTGTCTGTCTCTATCTGTCTTTCTTCTCTCTCTGTTTCTCTGTCTCTCTCTCTGTCTCTCTGTCTCTCTATCTATCTATCTCTCTCCCCCCCTCTCTCTCTGTCTCTCTCTCTGAGCTACTTCAATTCTCCTTTGTTCATAGAGCATAGAGACTTCTCTACTGTGGGCACACCACACCAGGTGGTCGGTCCTATGTCAGTGTCTCCCATGTCTCACTATAAATTTCAAAGTTCATCGAGAGTTCTTGAGAGTGTCCTTGTATTGCTTCTTCTGACCTCCATGTGAACCAACGCTTGCCTTGTGTGAGTTCTCTGTAAAATAGTCTTTTAGGCAAATACACTTTTGACATTAGAAAAATGTGGCCAGCACATCAGAGCTGTGTTCTATGAATAGAGTTTAAAAGCTTGCCAATTAAGCTTGAGGAAGGATCTCAGTGTCTGGCACCTTATCTTGCCAGGTGATTTTCAGAATCTTCCTAAGAATTCAGATGGAAGCAATTCTGTTTCCTAGCATGGTGCTGGTAGACTGTCCAGGTTTCACAGGCATACAACCATGAGATCAACATAAGGGCTCTGTAGACTTTCAGTTTGGTAATCAAATACCTCTTCTCTCTCACACTTTCCTTCAGAGCCTCCCAAAGACTGAACTAGTCTGGCTATGCATGTGTCATCCTCATCATTGTTGTGGCCAACCCTAGAAAGTAGATCGCCAAGCTAAATGAACAGATGAGAATGGTGTGGCAGATAAACACCAAAGGTATGGATGAGCAGCCCTCATACTAGAAATGCTAAATTTCTCTGACACCCATATACTCTAGTGATCCTTATATAAGGTTTGATGACCCCTATTTCTATTTGGGTTTGACATTACTACTCCATATACTTAGCTTGTGGTCGCACAGTTTTGCTTGAGAGAGCAGTGCAGTGAAACAACCCGACCCCTGTGTGATGCACTTCCACTTTTGGTCAGCATGCATTGCTAGTATTTCTTTAACATTCAAACTTAAATTTGCTTTTTTGTAAGATTCCCCCTATGGCTGTCAGTTCTGCCCCTTGAGGGCAAGCAGAACAATGCAAATCTACATTTCATCTGGCTTCATGTTCATGTCCTTACTAAAACTGTCTTTTCCAGGTTCAACAACCTTAGTTCCTTCACTTGATCCCCTCACAGCCTGAATTCAAGGTCTTTCACATCCTAGTTCCTCTTCTCTGAATTTTCCCACCTTCCCATTGACTTTTCTTGGAGGCAATTGGGGTTAAGTGACTTATCCAGGGTCACAGAGTTACTAAGTGCTGAGGCTGAATTTGAACTCATGTTCTCCTGACTGCAGGGCCAGTGCTCTTTCCATGGTACCGAAGTGGACATTATTCCTACCTGGGCCCCTAGGTTGAGAGATATTGGATAACCTGCCTGGTAACAGGTTCTTGTTGGGCCCCTGTCAAAACATTATTCCCCTTTGGGTTATGAAATATCTGATGAATTGTTAACAGCCATTTTTTTGTTTAGTCCATTTGCATGGTAACCACCTGTGCCCCCCTAATGTTAGACCCTTCTTGCCAGGCAACTAGCACCCCCCCTTCCTGACAACTACTTTTTGTTGAATGACAACCAGTCTTTGATTGGGTCCCTCTCCTGGCACCTCTTCTCTGTTGGGGTCCTTTGTCTAGCAGTACCCTGACAACCCCCTCTGTTTTGAGGGCTCTTGCCTAACAACAAGCCCCGCTTTTGCTCTGTCAGAACTCTGTTTGTTGTGAAAACTGCAAGGCTGTACCAAGTAGTGCCGAAATTCTTAAAATGCACACACCCATCTCAGTTCAGGGCTGTCTCCTCTGGGTCTCTCCATGAGGCAGCTGCCAGCCTGGCTAATAAATGATGATCTCGAAATTCCTAATTGTCTCATGCCTGTGAATTATTCTCAGTCTGTCCATTTCAGTACCACCTACCTGTCCCTCCACTGACTTTGCTAAAATGATCCCAAAGACACTTGGGATTTGTCAGACATGAGTTTGACCTCTCAGATGTCACCTAATTCAATTCCCTACGGAATTCATGTTTCAATAATATCCATTTCCTCCCCCTACCCCCAGAGGTGGTCATCCAACATTTGTTGAACCCTTCCAGAGATAGGAAACTCAATACTTTCAAAAGTTTTCCATTTCATTTAAAGATATTGCTGGTTATGAAGTTCTTTCTTCAATAGAGATAAAACTTGCTTCTTTAATGTCTAACTTTTCTTCCTTGCTGTGTCTGATGGAGGAATACAAAGTAAATTTATTCTCTCCTGCAGAATCACGTTTTAAGTTGGAAAAATCACAGCAGCAACAGTAGCAGTAGTGACCACAATGATGATAATGATGATGGATAAACTTTACATGGCAATTTTAAAGTTTGCAAAGCACTTTTCAAACACCTCACTTGATGTTCACAACAATCCAGGGAGGTAATTGCTATCATTATCATGATTAACCTTACAGATAAAGAAACTGAGTTGAGAAGTTAAATGACTTGCCCAGGGTCATGAGATCACTAAATGTCTAATGTAAGATTTGAATACAGACCTTCCTGACTCTGAGTCCAGGGTACTCTTCACTGCAACACCTTGATTTTGGTCAGCAAATCTAACCCCTATCTGATCAAGACTCCTTTACCACTCCCAAACAAATTGTCATCCAATCTTTAGGAGATGGTCTCCAATTATCCAATCAGTCTATCGATCAATCAAGTACTTATTAATACCTACTCTATGCCAGGCCCTGGGGTGTTGGGTGCTAGATGCTAGGGCACAAAGACAAAGATGAAAAAGCCCTTGCTTTCAAGGGGCCAACGCATGGAAGTACGGAATCATAAGTGGGAAAACAAGTCAGGTGAACAGCGCCTGAAGTGGTGGAGGGATCTGCTTATATTGTCTTAGGTGACAGAAGCAAGAACTTCCAGGTTCCCTGTGTCCTCACTCATGCCCTGCCTCTAATACCTCCCACAGAGGTGAGGTCTCACAACTCTTAGCTGATAGTCTTTCTCTTTTTCTCATTTTTTTCTCATCATTCTTCTTCCTCTCAGTCTTTTTCAGTTTCCCTCTCTCCTCAGCTAAGAGTCATAGTTGTCAGCACAGTTGTCAGACTATAAATGGCATCTGTCTCCCCCAGACCACTTATCACACACACACACACACACACACACACACACGCTGGTCATCAGCAGATCCACCAAGCCACTGTGCAACCATTTAATTGTTGGCATTCTCCGTTCTGTTCCATTCATCTCTCCCTCCATTTTCCCACTATCATACAGCTTTTCTAACTATTGTCTTAGAAAATATTTTTGTGTCTAGTAACTCTTATGCCCTTCAGCTATTTTCTAAAGTCTTTCTTATTCATTTACTTTTGATATGAAATTTTCCCAAGCATTTCTCTAATTCTGTGGCTTAACCTCTCTATAGTTTGGTGGGGCTAGCATTTAAGTTGGTTTGCAAAGTGTTGACATTTTTCCCAAGGCTGGAAGGAGCCATTGGTGCCAGGTTGTGAAAGCTTTACAAGAAGAACAGAGATTCTTGTATTTTATCCTAAGTACCATACTGAGCCACTAAGGCTGATTGAGGAGGAGAGGAGCAACAGCAGCATACACAAGTTCAAGGAAAACTTAATCACTTGACCAGATGGCTGGAGGATGAATTGCAGTAGGAAGAGACTTGAGGCAAAAAGACCAGTTAAGAAATTTGAGGGTGATGAGGCTGAGTCTGGCTGAGGTCAAGAGACTGAGAGGGTAAAAAAAGCTGGATCTGGTGACAGACTGGCCATGCAGGCTGAGGATGAGTGAAGTGTCAACATTATTGCTGGTAAAGGAATTTCTCACTGGGGGAAAACCATTCTAAAACTCATTTTCTCCTGCCTCCTAGTTTAGTGTAAATGGATTCAGCCCAACCAATGTTTCTTGAGCACCTCCAGTCATTGGCCTTCCCAGCTGCAAAGAGTCCTTGAAAAGGAATTAGGGAATTCCCCAGCACAGGTGGCTCATCCAGTAGAGGCTGCATGGCCATTCAGACTGGGCATATTGCAGACAGGATTCTTTTTTAAAGACTTGGTGGCTTTTTAAAGACTCGGACTTGGTGGCCTCCATGGTCCTTCCAACTGTAGATCTCCAATCTTCTGATTCCATGAGGTCACTCCATTTTGGGAAGCTCAGTTTCCTCTTGTTAAATGAAGGAGGTGGGCCCGGTGGCCTCAACGTTCCTTCCTGCGTCTGGCCTACTGTCCTCTCTTCTTCTGTCCTTATTCCCTCTGCATTCACTCATAACAGCTCCATGGTGCCCCCCTCTCCCCTTGCCAAGTCCCCTCCTCCCACCTGCAGAAGCATTCTTGAAAAGGAAATAGCTGCTCTTGCTGCTGGGCCCTCAGCTTGGCTTAGTTGCCCTCCTGGCCCATGTCAGAGGCCCTCAGAGCTGGACCAGCTCAGGAGCAAGCTGAGAAGCAGTAATAGTGGAGGCCCTTTGAGGTGGCTGCCCAGAGGAGGAGATGAGGACTCAGAGCAATAACAGATTGGAAAGACCATCCCTGCTTGTAAGGAAGGGTATGGCCAATGGGGCTCTTCACAAGCATGTCTAAATTAATCTAGGATATGTGTGCGTGTGTACATGTGTGTGTATTTGCAAGTGTAAGTCTAAAGATATAAATTTTACACCTTGACTGGTTATTCCAATAGTATATATACTTTCTAGCCTCAGGAAAAGCCTGCCCAACAAAGTGTCATGTTTATTGCTTCAAATCTCAAAGGAATCTTCCAGACTTAGTGCTAGGGCAGGTCACAGTGAATTAAACATTCCTCACAAAATTGCTTTCTGTCAGGATTTCCTCAAGTCATGGGACTTTTCAATATGAATGGTCTCTTTAACAGGTCCAGGTCAATGCCAAAGGGAGGGCCAACTGTTTATAAGAATGGGGTTGGGGGGGGGGGGGAGGCAGGGAGCCTTTGTAGAGGTCTCTGGGAGGGATACACATTGCTAGGCATAGAGTAGGTACTTACTTATTGATGGATTGGGGTCTTCTGATGGGGACCTTGGGCTCTGCAGGACTCTGTCCATGAAGCAGCAGCTCTGACAGGTCCTACTAACCCAGAATGGCTTTGAGGGTAGACCCATGTGCATCAACCCATATCCAGCCTTAATCAGACCTACCTGGCAGTGTTCAGAAAGGCTAAACAGGTGGAAATTTAACACTTTAATTTTCACAGTTCCGGGAACTACCTCTCAAAGGATGAAAGGTAAAAAACTGCCTTTGAGAAAGAAGTAACACCCCCTGAAGGGAATCAGTCAATATCCATTGGTAGAATCAGTTTCAAGAAAATAGAATGAGTAATTCAGAAATCAATCGGCCAATCAGTAAGCATCTCTAGTAAATAGCACTTCCTATGGGCCAGACACGGTACCATACTGCTGCTCTGTTAACCAAGGTCCCCAGCCTAGCTACTTTGCTTAAAATTACATATTAGTATGAACTTTGTACAAATCGTAACCAGCTGATAAGAGAAAAGCTCAATCAGTCACACAAGTATCCAATCCACATGTGTCCAAGCAGTCGATGCTATGTTTCTAAACCAAAACATAGCAGTGACTATGAAATTTTACAGGGGAAAATGGAGCTTTGTTCATGTTTTGTTGGACTATATGGCATTAAAACTATAAAATATCAGAGCAAAAAGTACCTTAGAGAACACCAGGTTGGACTGTCTCATTTTACAGATGAGGAAGCTGAGGCTGAAAGAAAGAGAAATACCTAGCCAATGAATGCTAGTTTCCTGATCTCATTTCAGTATCCTTTACTTTCAAGACTCTTGTGGAATCAGAGAGTAAAGCAAAGAATATTTGTTTTCACAGATAAGAAAAGGGGATTGCCACCACACCAATGGTGAAAACTAAGGTCTTGAGTTCCAAGTCTGTAGTTTATCCCCAAGCTGTGCTATCCCCCAACTGGCATGCGGTGATAAGCCTAATAAAATGATGTTGTACTCAAATAAAGAAAGTCATATTCCCATGCCTAAGGTGCTTTCTCAAAGTTTGAATGATCCTCAGCTATGCTAATGTCTCATAGGGAAAGCCCTCATCATGGCTAACCCTACGGACTAATCTCCATGATCATAGTTTCTCTCCCTAGAAAATGTAAGCTCCGTGAGGGCAGGAACTGCTTAATGTTTATCTTTACATCTGAGCCTGTCATAACATACAATAAATAATTAATTCTTGCTAATCTATTGATTTATTGCATTCTTGGCCAACTGAAGAACTCCAGCAGAACCAGGCTGTGCTTAACCAGACCCGAGCTTGAAATTGGACAAGTTTACTGCAGAGAGGTTTTAAAAAGTGATAAGAGGTCTAGAGACTGACTCCTGTGATGGGGAAGGGCTTCCAGCTCATGCCATCCAAGAATGGGTTGGAAGAACTGGGAATTTTGGTCAGAAGAAGAAGACAAAGAAGGGATAATAAATAGCTTCAAATATTTGAAATGCTGTCACATAGGTGAGGTTTGATCTTAGTATTTTAGATCAAGATGGTAGAACTGGGAGCAAATGGGGGAGAAGGGGGAAACTCCCTTCTACTGAGAGCTGTCCCAAAGTGGATTGGGCTCCCCCTAGAGATAGCTGGTCTCCTCTTAATTGGGAGTCTTCCAGTCAAGGCTGGATGGACATTTGATAAGGGTTGGAGGGTAGGGAGGGAAGGATTCTAGAGAGGGAATTCTTGACCTGACATTCCTTCCAACTCCAAGAGTCTTTTGTTTTTTTATTTTATAGAAAATGAGGTTACCTGCATAGGTGAAGGTCAAAGTGTCAGCTGACAGTAGACATCAGGGAAGTTCAAGGGTTGACAACAGGTCGATAGATATTCTATCAGGTGGATGGGGCGCAGCATCAAATATGGGCAAGAAGCACTCCGCTCAGGAACATGACTCCTACCTCATCTAAAGAGAGACCAGTCACACCACTAAGGACCACCTAAGAACAAAGGTGAAATGGAGGATGAATCCATACTGGACAAAGAATGTGTGGTTGTCCTGGAAGCAGTGGGACAAAGAGAGGAGAAGCCTAGGATCTTTGAGGAGGCACATCCAGGGAAATGCTGTCTCAGGTTAGCCCACATCAGAGCAGCAGAGTGCCCCTCAATCCTCTCCTTGACCAGGACATTGTCCTCCTGCAAGCATCAGTCACGTAGACAAGTGCACTAGGAAGCTTAATGGATAGAGGAATGGACTTGGGGTCAGCAATCAATCAATTCAACACTGCTAGGTGCCAGAGATAGAAAGAACAAAGTGGGATAGCCCCTATCCTTGAGGAACTTAGATCCTGTTGGGGGGTGCATGGGTTCAAATCCTGCCTCAGGTACTTGCAAAAAGTCAAATATCCTCTCTGGCCCACTACACACACACACACACACACACACACACACACACACACACACATACATACATACACACACATATATATATGGGTGTGTGTATATATATATATATATATATATATATATATATATATATATATATATATTTGCTGGGTTATATATAGATAGGTATCTTCCTTTATGCTCCATGGATGAAATAAAAAATCCTTTATATGTTGGTATGACCAGCAGCTAATTACTTAATATTTTCAAACTTCAGTTTCCTCTTCTGTAAAATGAGGGTAATTTTCGTATTCTTTCACTCATCAATGTGATAACAGTCCCTCCATGGCAGGGTTGTTGTAAGGATCAAATCAGTGTTTCTTTACAAACCTCAAGTGTCATATAATCACAAACCTGTTCTAGGAATGTCTGGATGAATTTCAGTGTCCTCCACAGTTGTCATATCACCTCTCATTCATAGAAGAAATCCCCCATGTTCTGAATGTCATTTGTCTTCATCCTGACTTTTCAGAATACTTCTTTTCCTTTAGGGACAAGCTGAGGGGCTCTCTCTTCCATAAAGCCTTTCCTTATCTCCTCATGACAAGTGGAAGAGCTCATCCTTGCTTCCTGTTTTTCTAAGTACTTGGCATGAATCTCTCCTCTGTTCTTATGACTATCTTGTACTTTTACTTATTTCCATAATTTAACAATTGACCCAAATTCCTCTAGAGAAATATTTGCCCCCCAGGGGCAGATTGGATCATATTCTTTTTTTATGCCCCTAGCACCAGTATCAGTGACATGCACACATAGGAGATACATGATAAGTGTTTGTAGGCTTGAATTAGCTATCTCTTTTAAAGAAAAGTTGTCTAGCAGCTAGAGGTATATAAAAGTAGAAGTATTTGCCTCCAAGGTAGTGGGTTCTGCATCACTGAATGTTTAAAGTGAACCCTGGATGATCACTGGTCACAGGTGTTCAGGAAGGACTGCTTGGTCAGGTGTGGGCTGGACTCATGCCTCCAAGATCCCATCTTTCCCTAACATTCTGGGATTCTATTGATATACAGACTAGAATTAATATGCTTCTTTGACAAACTATTTTAGTGCATCATGCAAACTAATGTTCAAAAACTAAGTTTTCATGTCCATTGTTTTAAATTAAGCATTTTTATCTATCTCTCACATTGCAATCGTTGGATTCATTGTTATTACTCTGGCACAGGCAGTGGTCCAGGCAGGCAGCTCACATGAGGGAGATCTGACAAGGAGATAGCAGGTATCCATTCACAGGGACTCACATTCAAGGTATGGTCTCTAGCCCTTGGGATAATTCCAGCAATGAAGACAGCTGACATTTTTACAGAGCTTGCAGGTTTGCAAAGCCTTTTATATGAAAATCTTGTCAGAATCTCACTATGATCCTTTAAGGCAATTACTATCAGGATCACTGTCATCACTTTACTCATGAAGGCAACTGAGGCTCAGAGAGATTAAATGGTTGACCTATTTTCATACATCCAGGAAAGTTAGGGGCTAAGAGATGGATTCCACCAGAAGCCTCTCTCCTGGGAGACTAAGGATCTTCCAGTTACAGAGGAACAGAGTAGAAACTCAAACCCTGGGAAACAGAAATAAACCATGTAATGGCATGGAAGACACAAACACTGTATCTGGAGTCAGGGGCCCTGAGTTCAAGGTTCTAATATTGGCTGACTACCTTATAACCTTGACCAGATTACTTCCTTTGTTCTGTTTCTTAGTTTCCTTTTCTGTCAAATAAGGAATTTGGAGAAGACGGCTTCTACAAACCTGTTTATTTGATAATCATTATCCTGCAACCTAAGGCAGTGAAGCTCATTGATTACCTCTGCCACGTGGAAGTATGTTCCTGAGTTAAGCATGATGAGAGTTGAAAGAACTGCTTCTCAGAGTGGTAGTCACTGAGGGATGAGTCTGAATGAAAGTTCTGAGACAAGCACTTATTACTGTTGACTTTTGAACATGAAAAGTTGCTCTCTAATTCAAGAGATATGAATTCCAGAGCTGTTGTACAATTTTGGCATCAACATTATTTATGTGATTTTAGACAGAAGATTAATTTAAAAATTAATTAAAATAAAAATTACATTAATTAAAATAAATAATCACAAGCTAAGAAGATTGTTCAGAGAAGATAGAGAGTTTGAACCCAAAGAGCCAAGAGAGTAGCTATAGAAATGAAAGGACAGGTTCCAGAATTGCATCAGCTAAGTTTGAAGCTGGAAATGAGATATGCTATAGTTTCTGTTGACAACTAAGTCCAGTTCAGCAGAGAAACAGATTGGAAGCAGAAAAGTCACTTAGGAGATCAACTAGTTTAACTGGGATGTCATGTTCGGTGAGATGTTAGGGAAGCCCAGCAGGGATCAACTTAGTTTAGGAGCAGAAGCATCTATATAACACAGAAGCTATATTCATTAAGGAAATTTTATTAATATTTCCAAGAGCAGAAAGAGAACACTAATATTTGAAGCTGCAAAAGTGTGAGTTACGCTAAGGACATGGTTTTTTTGTCACTCATGTTGATAGCTTTCTATAAATATGTGCCCACTTTTGCAAAGGAAAAAATAATCAGTTGGTATAAAAGTGTGGCTCAGGTTTACATGTGAATTGTGATGTATATCATTCATTCGTTTTAATATATAAGTATCTATGATATTATTTCTTCTGACTTATAAAAAATGGATTTCATTTAAGAACTAAAAGTGTCATCACTGCCAGTGGTTGTTTATATACATGGAAACTCAAGAACTAAAGTGTGTAAAGATCCTTTCACAACACACTGGCCCCTTGGACACTGAGAGAATTTAAGTATATCTGTGTGGCGTTGTCCCTTCATTGGGAAAATAGATCTATGGATGTGAAAGCAGGTTGTAGTGAACAAGCCAGCCCAGATAATGTAAGAGGAATTAAGTGCTATATACTGGGAGACCCCATCATACACACACACACACACACACACACACACACACCTGTTACACTGGAATAGAGGTACAAATCCAAGGCTTGATGACAAGAGTTGTTACTGGAACTGTATTAAGAGGCCAGAGCTGGACCAGAAGCAAAGCTCAAGGATTCTAATTTTCCCACTGAGGGGCTGGCTTACTCCCAGAACCTGAGGCATAGCTGAGCCTGCAGGTGGGGGATCAATAACCCCTAGCTGGGGAGGATTGAGTAGATGCAAAGACAAAGAGCTAGGGGAATTATTATAGACACAAGTAAGGAAAGGAGGATTGGGTTAGAGGAGCTTAAAAAGAGGAGGACATGTAGAATTTACATTAATTCCACTTTAAAATAACATCAGCACAAATTAATCAAATTAAGCAAGCATTAATTAAGCACCCAATATTATCCAGGAATACCAAAGTTAAAATAGAATACCATAAGAAAAGAAACATTTCACTAGTTTGTTAATCTGCAGATCAATTCATTCCCCACAAATAACCACTAGAGCCATAACTAAGAAAAAGAGTGGGAAGGGAGGCCCAGAAGAAAGTAAAGTTTAGGGACTGGGGGGAGGGGGATGGATTAGGAGACATTCTAGGGGCCAGGAAATTTATATTTTGTGGTTCAGATAAACAAATGATCATGAATCAGGAAGTACAGGGACAGCAGACTATCAACTGATGTGGGAGAAACACCTATTCTGATCAGTCAGGATGGATGCCCCAGAAGACCAAACGTAATTGGAGCTCACTGTAGAGTAAAATACCTCTTACAATATGTTCTCAACACCATTCATTAGTTCATTCATTCATTTAGTCATTCATTCAGTTCTGAGGAGAACATAATAAATGCCATAAAAACAATGAGATTTCCATGTGTTTGACCATACTACGCATAACTTTTGATCGGCTGAGGATGCTTGAACAATTCATTCTGCTCTCCTGTTTCATTTAGACAGCACACATGAGCAGCTATAAAGGGAGCTTTTAGGCTTAATAGCTAACATTTTCCCTGGAAAGAGAATAACCCAAAGGAATGATGAAGTAAGAAAAGGGAGGCAGGAATCCTCACAAATACCCAGAGCAAGGAGGAGTGTGTCATTCAGCATAGACTTCACGAGTGATTCAAACACATTGGCCTCAGTTTCAATAGTTGTTGACACCTAATGTATGCTAATCTGTTTTCTATTTAAGCAAAAATTCTTGTGCATGTTCATAGCTGTTATTGATGACTCATCCATTGCAGGTGAGCATGCTCATGTAGAGTTAAAAGTCTGCAAATTCCAACACCTTCTTCACTGCCTGGAGCATATCTGGCTCCTGGTGGAATGTCCATCATCCTCTACATTGTATGCATTGCTATTGGCTAATTTAATGGACCATCCCGGGGTATGAGATCCAATGAGGCATCTGGGACTACGATAAGGTCCTATGCATTAATCCTAGGAATATGGGTTCAATTAGTTAAGAAAGATTAGGCTCAATTCACATCTCCTAGAAGTAACAAAATCTCAGAAAAACAAAGAATAAAATGCAGACTTCCTCCCAGTGCAGTCAGTTTATGGTGTCTTTCTCTATCCAATTCAATAAGCATTTATTATATCACCTTTCTGGAAAGAGTCTTGAATTTGGAATTAGGACGTTCCATGTTTGAATTTTACCTCAGACACTTGGGAACTATGAGATCAAAGGCAAGAAGAAAGCCCCACAACCAGGGGAATCAGAGAGGGCTTCCTTTAAGAGGTGGTGTCCCCGTGGTTTTATTTCAGATTTCTGTTTCCAAAGCACCTAGTACAGGCACATAGTAGGTACTTAGTAAATGTTGGTTGAAGTAAATACGTGGCTAGCAGTAGTCTGGCAGTGTGATGCTATCCTGGGATAATGAGCAGGGTTGCCAGGGGCTTATTCCTCCTTCTCATTTTTCTCCACCCCCGTGGATGTTAATTTTTTTCCTAGCTACTCCCTTGACTCCTTTCCTCAAGTGTGAGCTTTCTTTCCATCTGGTCATTGGAAAACAAAGGGAAGAGGAAGATTCCAAATCTAAATTTCCCATTCTGCTTCTACTGCTGCTGCTGTTGTCTTGTTTTGTCTGACTGTGACTCCATGGACCATAGCACATTGGACCCTCGACCTAAAGGGCTCATCTTCTAATGTCATGTATTTCAATACTCTCCATGGGATTTCGTTGGTGAAGATGCTGTGGTGGTTGGCCATTTCCTTCTCTAGTGGATCACCTTTGGTCAGAACTCTCCACTATGACCTGTTTATCTTGGATAATCAACACAGCCTAACTCATAGTTTCATTGAACTACACCAGTCCTTCTGCTATGATAAGGCAGTGATCCAGGAGGGGATTCCAATTCTAGATAATCACAAAATGGAAGGAGGGGTGAGGGAACAAGCGCTGTGTTACGTGTTTTACAAATATTATGTCATTTTATCCTCACAACAATTCTGTGAAGTAGATGTTATTATTTTTGTTACAAAATTAAGGAAACAGACCGATAGATGTTAAGTGACTTGCCCAGGATCAGACAGCTAGTGAGTATCTGGATTGGGATTCAAACTCATGTCTTACTGACTACAGAACCAGAACTATCTCTACTACACCACACTAGCCACCTCTAAAATGCCAGAACAATTTACCTAGAAAGCCCAAGTTTCTCTCACTGCTCTGGGAAGTCATTTTTTTAAATCAATAATTTCCTCTTTCTACAACTTTAACATCCCAGTTAGAGAACTTTTCTGGTGATATACATACCATAGTTATTAGATCTATTTCTCTCCCTCATCCCACTTGGAGGTGTTCCCCTCATATTACCTCTGCTTCATTTAAGCAACAAAACACATGCCTTAGTAACATAAAGGTCAACCACAGTTATCACTCTTTAAAGACAAAAAGGAAATAAAAGACCAGCCAATTCTCAAGCAAGAGAACTCTCCAAGGAACAGACACATGTCTTGAAGCAAGGGAAACGCAGGAGGAAAGGCAAATGGCAGTCAGGAGTCACCAGCCTTTATTTTGTCCTACAGCTCCCCTCCCCACTCTCGCCAAGGCCACCTTCATGGCCCAGCACTGGGAGCCTCGTCACTGCAGCCCTACTGCCACTTCCATGTACTAGCTCTCAGGGGCTTCTGCTCTGCCAGTCTCTTTTTCTTCTTTCAGCTTGTCAGGGCCAGTCAATTCAGCTTCTCGTGTGACACCATAAGACCCACAAGGACTTCAAAGCAGGACAGGGTCTGAACTGGTTGTAATTTAGGAGAATGACTCCTCCCACAGATGTCAAGGTACATGAAGCCCCCATCACTATTTCGTCTTGCTTCTGTGCCTGTCAAATGGCCTGGAACTTCTAATGTATTTCCTCTATCTGATCAGCTGGCCTATTGAAGCTTTGCATAATGACATCCCTTTGGTTTCTCTAAATTCTTTCATTTGCATGAAAGTATAGTGCTTGCAAGACAAAGTTTTAAGTACAGGAAAAACATAGATATCACACATATTCTGCTTTCAAAGGCCTTTGAATACAATAAAAGAGAAAAGATCAATGTATAAGTAACTGTGATACACATACATATGGAGTATATTCAAGGAGGAAGGGATGCATCGAGACTAAGAGCTGTCAACATTTTGTTTAGGAAGAGATCACATTAGTCTGGAAGTTCATGGCAGAATGAAATGACACCTGATTAGTGCCTTAAAAGAAGAAAGCATCCTCAGAAGGTGCTGATAAGAGGTGTTGCTTCTGAGTCCCTTCCAGACATGGGAAGGTCATGAGCAAAGGCCTGGAGACCAAAGTTCAGCACAAAAGTAAGTGATGCAGAGTTATCGCCTTTGGCTGGAATTTAGAATCTATGACTCTTCTTTTATCATCATCTAAATGCTGCCTGTCATGTTTCTCTCAGAATCATAGATATACACACATGTGTATTTCCTTGGCATTTTGTGTTATTTGGGTATTCCATCAAAAGTCCCTTTGAATAAAGTCTACCTTTCCATCACTACATTTCAGTCATGAATCTCTTCAAATGAGATCTTACCCTATAAGGTTGTACTCATCTCCTTAGGTTAAAACAAGTTCATCTTGTGTTAGAATTCTCGTTGACTTCTTACCATTCTCAGAACACTTGAATGTAGGTATCAGAGGCCATGATTATTCTTCTCAACCTTCTTTCCCATTAATGCTTCCTTCAAATTACTGGTAATTTCTTCCTTGTCTTTCTTTCCATGTCATATCTGAATGCAGTTGAATCTCAGAGTCTCAAAGGTAGAAGGAACATCAGAGCAGTATGAATAACTCAGTACAATTAAATTCCATTCCACATACACTTATAAAGCACAGGCATATGGCATTAGGGACCCAAAATATAATCTTTGTTGCCTATGAGAAGTTTATTTGAATAGGAATTCCATCTACAACTTTCCTGGGAAGGGATCATGAAGTCCTCATGAAAGGGCTTCTTATGAGAGGAACCCTAATACCTACTAAATCAGTCAATTGCACATTGGAAATCTCATATTGTTGAAAATTTTTCTCTAATATTGAGCTAAAATCTGCCTCATATACGCAATTTGACCAGATTTGTAGTCAAAGGACCTGGGTTCACATCCAATGTCTGTCATTTATTACCTGTGTGACTTTGGGCAACTCATTTCATTTCTCTAGGCTTGGGTTTCCTCATCCATAAAATGAAGAAATTGTGCTACACAGACTCTGAGGTCCCTTCTCGCTGTAGGGAGTCAACCCTATGAGTCTCTTCCCTCTGGCACCACACAGAGAAAGCACAAACCCTTTTCCATCTGACAGCCCTTTAAAAATCTACATAGTCACCAGACCCTTATCTTGGTCTTCTCCTCTCCAGGCAACCCATCCATCTTAATAGATCCACCTAGGGCAGAATCCCTGCTATTCTCATCAGTCATGTTGGGCTTCTATTACAGGCTTGTTGGTCACTTTCATTCTTTGATCATGTCACCTAGAACTAAAGTAAGGATACAGTGGCACTGTTGGCTCTCATTCTGGTCACTGGGTACAACCTAAGATCATCTTAACTTATTTGTTTTCCAGGTAACATCAAAGACTCATCTTAAGTTTTCAAGTCACTCAATTCCCAGTTTTTTTTTCCATAGGAGCTCGCATGTAGCCACATTTCTACTATTCTGTACTCTCATTGCTGTTTGTTTTGAATCCTATTGTGGCCTTTAATTTATCTCCAATTATCTTTTTAGATTTGGTGTATCATCTAGACTGAATGTTATTTTTAATATTTTTGTTTGCTGACTATAATATCTCTTCTACACCTTCTGCGGAGTTCCTCTCAGATCCTCTAGAATATCTGCTTCTGTAATTTTATCTCCTCTCTTTTCTTCCTCTTTCTCCATTTTCTTTTTTTTTAATTAGGTTTTATTGATAGCTTCTTTTTACCTCACCTTTATTTCTAAGTATACCCCTCCCCTGCCCTGCCCACAGAACCACCCCTAAAAACAAATATATTAAGAGAAGGATCAAAAAGCTGAGTAATCAAGCAAAACTGCATCTGCCAATTTAAGCAATACTCCACACCCATAGTCCACCACTTCCCAGAATGGAGCAAAGTGCATTTTTGCAAATTATCTCCAGGGCTAAGCTTGGTCAATATAACTATGCGCTGTTTAGGTTTTTTTTTCTTTCTCTCTATTTACATGGTTGTTGTCATTATGTATATTATTTTTCTGGTTCTATTTATTTCGCTCTGCATCATTTCATGTTACACCCTCCTTCTCTAAAATATTCACATTCATAATTTCTTACAACATAGTAATACTACATTGTATTCATGTACCGAAATTTGTTTAGCCACTTCCAAGTCAATGGACACCTATTTTGTTTCCAAGTCTTTGCTTTGACAAAATATGCTACTATGAATAGCAGGGTGTATATGGAACTCTTCTGTCCTTGACCCCCATATGTCCAATATTCTCCCTCTCTATTTGCAGATTAAAGTTATCTTAGTCAGAATTGCAAGTCTCTGAACAAAAATATTTTTCCAAGCTTTTTTCAGAGGCTCTCAGTTTCACAAGATTCCGTTATTCTTGTGTCTTAAAGCACTGTCCAGAAAACCAAATCCTATTTGTTGACACCATTTGTGAAGCCAGGTTTTCATATGTTATATCAATCTTTCTTTTCCAATGTCCCCTAATTTAATTGAATGAAGAGAAGAAAAACATCACCTTGTCCCACTGTTCTTGTCCAGTTCTCCAAAGACTCTCAAAATAATTTCCAGTTTTCTTCTGGTGGCATCATTTATCCCAACAGGAATCACCTAAAATGAATAGCTATTAGATGGTTTGATTGGTCTCTACAGGCTTTCCATCAAATCCTGGATACACTCTCCAGAAAGCCAGGGCACCTCCTAATTGGCTCTGTTGGGTCTGTAAGTGGCCAACACCATACCATCAGGGAGGAAGTTGTCAATCACCAGGACACCGCCTCTTCCCACCTCTCTCTCCCCCAGAGTCTAGTAACAGGCTTCCTCATACCTTTTAGTGCATGTGGATGATTCACAGGAGTCCCTGGAGCATAAGAGGCAGAAGGTCCAGAGTCAGCCTTTGTTGAGGCAGAAAGAGGCCCAGCAGAATGTCCTCCAGAACCAGAACCAGATCCACTTCCTCTTCTCACTTGCCTCTTTCTGAAGATACTCACAGAACCCTTAACATGAGTTGCAATCCCCTTCATACCCTCTTAAAATCTTGACCTTCTGGGATTAACTTCTTCTCTACCTCTCACTTTCTAAACTTGCTTATACAGCACAAACCCATTGAGCTGTTTTTTTTTCCTGTTTGCTTCCCCCCACACTTTTGTCTTTCCTCTCTCCTCTCCCTCTCCTCTCCCTCCATCTCTCTCTCTCTCTGTCTCTGTCTGTCTGTCTGTCTCTCTCTCTCTGTCTGTCTCTCTCTCTCTCTGTCTCTCTCTCTCTCCAGTCTCTCACTGTCTATATTTTAGTCTCTGTCTCTGTCTGTCTATCTCTCCCTCTCTGGCTTATGTGACCCTGAGTAAGTTAGTCTAGCACCCTGCAAAATGAAAGAGGCTGATTCAATGACCTGCCAGGTCCTTTTTAGTTCTAGATCTATTATCTTGGTACATATTTACCATAAATTTCTCTTGAACCAACTTGAAGATCTTTTTTCAGTGGCAAAATCAGCTTCAGATTTAAAAGCAATGTCTATTGATACCATAGTGGGAAAGTAAGAAGGAGCCAGCTTTGCCCCATTCTCCCCAACAATATAACAGAATACTCATTCCACCACAAAAAAAAAAGAGTGAAGAATAAGAGTGAAATGTGTGTATGCACATGTGAGCAAATTTGGAGAGTGAGAGGAGTGGTGCTGAAGTCACCGCCTATTCCTCCACTCTCTTAATGTTGTCTAGCCAGCTGCTCCAGAGCCTATTGGGACAGTACTCTCTCCATCCCCTAGTGCATCCCCAGCCCTCTGCAGCCTATATATAGCTTTCCCATGCTTCCTAGACCCATTGGTGGAAGTCATGGCATGGGCTTCCTCCATCCCAAATACAGCTCAGTTCCCATGCCCTGCAGAGGAAATGGTCTAGCTCAGGTGGAACCATCATTCAGAAATATCTGTCAGACAGTAAATAAGCATTTATTAAGCATCAATTGTATTCCAAGCATTACACACACACACACACACACACACATCAAGACAGATGGGGATAGTCTACCTTCTTTCCATTTTCATCCTCTATTCTCCAACATGAGGCCAGCTGGATCCATGAATAGAAATTTTCTAAATCCCTTCTTCCAGCCCTGCCTCACACTAACATGGTAGAGAGCCTACTCTTATTTCCTTAGTCCCTGTCTCCTTTTAGTTCTTGTTGTCCCATGATCCACCTCTTCCTACTCTCTGTTCATTAATCAAATCAACCCATTCGCAAGAATTTATTAGGGACTTGTATGACAGGAATGTGCTTATATGTCTTTCAGATGTTCTTCCTGGTCTCTGACTTCCTTCCCAATATTTCTCTCATCCCTTGCATCTTCCAGCCACCTTGCTCCTTTTATTCCTACCTTTATGTGGTCAGATCATTTTTCTAACCCACCAGATATAGGACCCCCTTCTATTTCCACCTAATTTCTATAATTCCATCTGCTAGCATCTACCTGGTCAGTTTCATACTTGAACTTTTTTTCAATTAGCAAAAATTCATTTTCTTTCTCCCCCACCCCTATGCCCCACTGAAAAAAAGAGAAAGCCATGAAAATATGGTCAAGGAAAACAAATCCCTACATTGGCCATGTTCAAAAAGATACGTCTAATTCTGCAACTTGAGTCCATCATCTCTATCAGGAGATGGATAGCATTGGTCCTGTAGAATCAGAATTAATCATGATTACGTTGTGGTCATTAAAAATTAACCATGGTCATTGCATCAGAGTTCTTAATTCTTTCAGCGTTAATTGTCTTTCCATCATTATTGTTGCGGTACAAATCATCTCCCAGTTTTGCTCACTTCACATTCCACTATTTTTTCATGCGCGTCTTTTCAGGGTTCATTGAAAATGTTCCCTCCATCAATCCTTGCAACATAATAGTTTCCCATTATTACCCACACATCATTCATTTAGCCAATTCCCAATGGATGGACACCTCACCATTCCCAGTCCTTTGCCACCACAAAAAGAGCTGCTGTAATTCTTTATTATACATCTATGTCCTTTTCTGCCTTCTTTGGGATATAGATCTTTTAGTGACATTCCTGGGTCAAAGGACATGCAGAGTTCAGTGAATTTGGGGCTTGTTTCCGAAATTCATTTCCAAAGTGGCTGAACCTCATAACTCCATTGATGGTGTTCATCCATGAGCCTGTTTTCCTATATAGCCCCTACAATATTTTTCATTTTCTTCTTTTGGTAAACTTTATCAATTTGAAAGCTCTAAGTTGAAATCTGAGTTACCATAATTTGCATTTTAAAAGTTATTAATGATTTGAAACATTTTTTTTCATATGGCTATGGATAGTTTAGACTTTCTTTTTCCTTTTGAAAATTATGTTCATATCCTTTGACTATAATTTTGTATGATCCAAATTGTCCATCATATCCTGTGTGAACCTCTCTGTCCCTTGTTGGGTTGGAAACACTTTCTCTAACCACATTTCTTATTGGTAATTTTTTTCATGCTTATCTAATTTGTTTTAATGATGATAGTGATATTGTTATTGAGTTATTTCAGTTGTATCCAACTTTTCTTGGCCCCATTTGGAGCTTTCCTGGCAAAGATACTGTGATGATTTGCCATTTTCATTTTACAATGAAGAAACTGAGGCAAACAGGGTGAAGTGATTTGCCAAGGATGACACAGCTAGTAAGTGTCTGAGGCCAGATTTGAACTCAGGAAGGTGAGTCTTCCTGATTTCAGACCCAGTATTCTAACCACTGCCCCACCTAATTGCCTATTTTGATGCTACCCTTGTCTAAATCATATACCCATTCGGAGTTTATCTTGTCATACAATAGGATATGTTGGTCTAAACCTAATTTGTATCAGACAGTTTTTCAGTTTTCCCAAGAATTTGTTGTCAAACAGTGAGTCCTTCCTCCAGCTGCTTTGAGTTTATCAGATGCTATGCTAGTAGGTACACTTACTTCTGTATATTGGACACTTCGTCTGTTCCACTTATCAGTCTCCTTTTTTTTTTAAACTGTACCACATTGTCTAGATGATTATTGCTTCATGGTGGAGTTAGGACATCTGGCACCCACTTTTTTCACTAATTTCCTTGACATTCTGGATCTTTTGATCCTCCAGATGAATACATTATTACTATCACTTCAAGCTCAACCATGCAGTTCTTTGATAGTTTCTGTTTGCTATGGCACTGAATAAGTAAACTGACATAGGTAGCACCAGCCTCCTACTTCCACGTGGTGCCACTGGATCTGCAGCTCAACCAATGGCTATAGGACTCCAGTATTCATGTAGCCAATATTCCATTTCCACAGAGGCTCACCAATAGCAATTATAGCTGCAAAGCCAAAGAGATCAAGGCCTTTCCACATCACCCACCTGCATGACTTTAGCCTCCAGAATCTGTTGGACCATCAGATCAACCATCCAGATGCACAGTTTTGGCTGCCAGCCCCAAGTCCCCAGGTCAAAACTCACTGAGGACCCTGTAACTGCGATTCCCACACTAAGAGAAGGCACCCAAGAGGCAAGAGCTATTCCTGGAAACCCTATACCAAGGCTACTATGTTTCCAAATCTGCCCCTTCTGCAATTTTCACACCTGAAAAAACAGAGAGAACTACAAAAGTCAAAGAAAATGGTCATTGTACCATTTAAGAAATCCAATGGGTAAGATGACTTCAGAAATTCAAGTTGTAATGATATTAGATACACCAAAAGATAAAATAACTTAAAAAATAAAATAATTAAAGATGTAAAATAAACATTATCATTCAACTAAACACAAATACCAGTATGAAAGAAGCCAAGGGCCAACTAGGTAAAATTCAAAGTGGGGTTAAGGGCTTGGAATTGTAATTTTCCAGTGTGGAAGCCCACTCTACCAAGGCAACTTGACACCTTTCTTCAACCTCTAGTTCTAGAGAGTTGCCTGGAGCACTGATGGGTTCAGTGACTTGCCCCAGGCTATACAGCCAGTATATTTCTGAGACAAATTCTACTTGAACTTAGGTCTTCCTGGTGAAGAGGACCCTTCTCTAGCCACCATAGCCTTACAAAGTTACATCCAAACAATATAAATCCTGATGAAAATAATGACTAGCTAAACAAATGGAATGCAAAAAAGAATAATGATTGCTTTTAATTGGAGGTGTAGATCAAAATATAACTAAACTTAAAAAGAAATCCATAAGTAGCTAGAGCAGAATAACAGATCTGGAAGGTAGAGTCAGGCATTCAAGACTTCAATTAATCAAGATTCTTCAAAGCACTCAAATTGTACAAAACCTGCATGAATGGCACCATGAAAAGAAGACTAGGTTTAGAGTTGAAGCACCTGAGACTGAATCCCAGCACTAATATTGAGTACCTACATTGCCTTAAACAAGTAACCTAAGCACCTTGGGCCTCAGTTTTCTCATTTGCAACATGAGAAGTGTGGAGTAAATAGCCTCAAAAGGCAGTTAGGTGGTAGAGTAAATCAAATATTGGCCCTGGAGTCAGGAAGACTCAAGTTCAAATTTGACCTGAAACACTTACTAGCTATGCAACCCTGGGCAATCCACTTCACTCCTGTCTGCCTCAGTTTCCTCAGCTGTAAAATAGAAATAATAGCACTTTTCTCCCAAAATGAGGGGATCAAATGAGATAATGTTTGTAAAATGCTTAGCACAGTACCTACTATATGGTAGCTACTTAATAAATGTGTTTTCTTTCTTCCTTCTGAGGTCCCCTCCAACACTCAGTCTACAATTCTATGACCTACTAGAACAATGGAGGGGAACCTCTAGGTGCTCAGGTGCAACCCTTTGACCGAAACCAAACTTCACAGAATAAATGCCTTCAATAAAAGGATTTGCTGTGTAAAACTAGGACTCAGTCAAAAGACCATACCTAAGGACCTAGAGGGCCACATGAACCCTCAAGGCAATACATTCCCCACCCCTGTACTAGAATATAACTGAGCAGATAAAAACTTTTCAATGTGGACATAAAACAAGCAAATGAAGCAAATTCATAGTTTCCTCTAAAGTCCTTCCTAGCATTAATGGTCCAATGATTCTTGCCCAAGATGGTTTTACAATTTATTTTTTGTTCATTCTGTATAGACTTATGTATGTACTCATAATCTCTCTATAAAATGTAAGCTCATTAGGGCAGGGCAGGAACTGTAGTATTTCTGCCTACATATCATCAGGGCCCAGCCCATATCAAGTACTTAGTAATTGTTTGAGATAAATGAATTCATTAATTAACTCCAGCATGAAGAATCTTGCAATTCTCAAAGATTAATTACATAATTTCAGAATTACAGAGTTGAAGGAAAATTTGTTCAAGCACTGAGAAAGATAAAAGGATGTGTGTGAAAATTACAAGTACACTACTATTATGCTTTTGGAAAACAAGAAAGGGAAAAAAAAACAAAGCTGGATATAAATATATGAATGTCTTAAAAGGCAAAGGGTTACTCCAAATCTTGTGCCCTGTAGATATTACCATATGTTTTAGGGTAAAACACAAAGGATATATTACAAATATTAACAAAATCCTGAAGAACTTGTCAATAAAAATCCATAATCAAAGAGATCCCTACTAGCTACAGAAGAGGAATTCCAGACTGAATAATTAATTTTTAACAAAAATAAGAACTTATTTATAGTTAAGATTTTTAGACCAATACAATTAAGGGATATAAACTTGTGTAATTGGAATAGAAATAGCTTGATCAGAATGGAGTTTAAAAGGTAGATTATGTGTAACATAAAAGGAAATAAAGCACTAAGATGTAGCCAAACATTTATTTTTAAAAAGTTTAGCACACATGAGAAACAATAATAGAAATGAAGCAGGGAGAGAAAGGAATGTAAATATCTTTTCTCAAAGGCAAAAGTCTACCCTATAATGAGAGATCATACTTCAGGGATGATAAACTTTGCCAGTTTAAAAGTTAGAAGTTCAATCTAATTCATTTTAATAGTAGGACTAAATAGCGAAGATGGAGGTAGATTTCACTCCATTCAGGCAGTATCTTCTTCTTGCTTCTCTCCAATGGATGACTTGCTAGATGGCAAAATGGATAGAGTGCCAGACCTGAAGTCAACACAGGTCTTCCTGTGCTCAAACCTAAACTTAAGACACTGACTAGCTATGTGACCTTAAGCAAATCACTTAACCTGTTTGCCTCAGTCTCCTTGTCTATAAAATGAGCTGAAGAAGGAAATGGTAAACTGTTCCAGTATCTTTGCCAAGGGGTCATGAAAAACAACTCAGAAACAACAAATGGATAACTTGACCTGATCCTTTGTCCACACTTTCTTCTCTCTATGTTCTACCAGCTGATCCATAACTATTTTTCTGGCCTCCCTTAACAATATCAGTTTTATGATTTGTCTGGTCAACAAGGCATCATGGCCCTTTGCTGGTATTCACATACTGTGGGCACTTTTACTATTTAACTTTCTGTTCTCCTACTTTCGAAATGCTGGACATTGGTAAAGGAAAGTAGGTTGGTTCCATTACAAATTCTTATCATTATCTAACATCAAATGTCTTTACTACTATAGTTTAAACCTTTTTTATTCATCACCAATGAATTTCCTATCATGCTTCTGCAAGTTGCTACTCCAAAATGTCTCCTTTCTACTCCTACTCTCATCACCCACTGGTCCACCCATTCCTTTTCAGCAGGTAACATTACGGAGAAAATTTAGACCATCTATTGTGAGTGTCCTCTAAGGTCTTCTCTCCATTGGTGACCTCAATCACTCCTGTTGATTCATTTATCATTGTAAATAGATGATCCTAAAATCTACAAGTCCAGCTTAATTTTTCATCAGCTACCTAGGAGAGAGCTCTTTCTGGATAACCTGGTACATGAAGTATTTTCCAAACCCAAAGATGACCATTGAATGCTTGAAAGTGGATGCAGTCACAAAGACAGAAGGAAAAAAACCAAAGCCATTTCTTCCCTCAAGTAGCTCTTCTGTGTTCTACCTTGTACATATGTTAGTAAATACATACTAAATACATCAAGGGGTGGGGAGAAGTGATAACTTGGAGAATGAGGAAAGACCTCATTTGAACAAGGCAAATAAGCTGGCCTTGAAGAAAGCTTGAGATTCTTTTTTTTGGTCTGTGAACTATTTATTATTTATTTCTAATAATAGTTTTATTTTTCCAATTATATCTAAAGACAATCTTAACATTATTTTTTTATTTTGAATTCCAAGTTGTCTTCCTCATCACCCTCTCCCTAAGATGGTAAGGAATTTGATATAGATCATATGTGTCTGTGTCCAATCATGTAAAAGATGTTTCCTTATTAGTCATATTGTGTGTGTTTGTCCTTCGTTGCCAAAGAAGACCATGCCATTAGAGAAATAATGACATGACTTGCATTTGACTTTGTTTTGAGTGAGGGAGGGCTGTGCAAGGTCACCAGCCTCACTTCTCCTCCAGAGCCATCTGAATCCAGCGATCAGACATTCATCAGGATGACTGGAGATGACCCAGGATGAGGCAAGTGGAGTTAAATGACTTACCCAAAGTCACAGAGCTAGTGAGTGTCAAGTGTCTGAGGTGAGATTTGAACTCAGGTCCTCCTGACTCCTGCACTGGTGCTTTATCCACTGCACTACCTACCTTCCCAGTCATATTGTAATAGAAGAAACAAGTCAAAAGAAAAGAAACACCAAAAAAAAATTAAGTGAAAATAGTGTGCTTCAATCTGAATTCAGATTCCATCAGATCTTTCTCTGGATGTGGATAGCATTTTCCTTCATGAGTCCTTTGTACTTGTCTTGGATCATTGTATTGATAAGAATAGCTTAGTCATTTATAGTTGATTATTCTACAATGTTGCTGTTACGGTGTACAATGTTCTCTTGGTTCTGTTAAATTCAATTTACATCAGTTCATGTAAGTCTCTCCAAGTTTCCAAGTTCACCAACACTTCATTAGTTTCCCAATTTTTCCACACCTCCAACACTTGTCATTTTCCTTTTCTGTCCTATTAGCAAATATGATAGGTGTGGGGTGGTACCTCAGAGTTGTTTTAATTTGTATTTCTCTAATCAGTAGTGATTTAGAGCCTTTCTTGAACTGAGTATAGACAGCTTTGAGTTCATTTGAAAACCACCTGTTCATATGCTTTG
Source organism: Bettongia penicillata ogilbyi (assembly GCA_023548195.1). Taxonomy (NCBI): domain Eukaryota; kingdom Metazoa; phylum Chordata; class Mammalia; order Diprotodontia; family Potoroidae; genus Bettongia; species Bettongia penicillata. The sequence goes on along the minus strand of JAJHZJ010000134.1, from coordinate 7,879,667 downwards.
ACCATTTATCAATTGAGAAGTGGCTTGTATTCTTATAAATGTAATTTATTTCCCTATATAGTTGAGAAATGAGATCTTTATCAGAGACAACTGCTGTACAGATTATTTCCCAATTTTCTTTTTCCTTCTATAATCGTGGCAACTTTGGCTTTGTTTGGGAAAAACTTTTAAATTTAATATAGTCAATTATCTGTTTTACATTTTCTAATGCTCTTTATCTCTTATTTAGTCATAGATTCTTCCCTTCTCCAGATCTGACAGGTAAACTATTCCTTGCTTTCCTAATTCAGTTATAGTATCACCTTTTTATATCTAAATCATGTACTTGTTTTGACCTTATTTTGGTATATGGTGTGAGATGTTGGTCTATACCCAGTTTCTGCCATATTGTTTTTCAGTTCCTCCAGCATTTTTGTCCAACAGTGAGTTCTGGGTTCCCAGTACTTGGAGTCTTTGGGTTTATCAAACATCAGGTTACTACGGTCAGTAGGCACCTTTTGTGCCTAATCTATTCCCTTGTTCCACCACTCTATTTCTTAGCCAATACCAGATAGTTTCGATGGTTACCACTTTATAATACAGTTTGTGATCTGGCATGGCTGAGCCACCTTTCTTTGCATTTTTTCATTAATTTCTTTGGTATTCTTGACCTTTGTTCTTCTTAATGAATTTTATTGTTATCTTTCCTAACTTTATAAAATGTTTTTAGTGGTTTCATTGTATGGCACTGAATAAGTAAATTAATTTAGGCAAAATTGTCATTTTTATTACCATTATGTTCAAAATGGAACATGGGTTTGTCCTGGCAGGTAGACTTCCAAGTATATTATATTGTCTACATTTTATTTTAAATGGAATTTCTCTTTCTATCTCTTGCTGCTGGCCTTTGTTGGAAATATATAGAAATGCTGATGATTTATGTGGTTTTATTTTCTATCCTAAAACTTTGCTGGTTTTCTAGTATTCTCTAGAATTCTTTAAATATATTTACAAAGAGTGATAGTTTTATTTTCCTCATTGCCTATTTCTAATTCCTTTAATTTCTTTTTATTCTTTTATTGCCAAAGCTAACATATTGAGTACAATATTGAATAATGGTGGTGATGGCTTATTACCATTACAGATAATGCTTGCTGATGGTTTTAGATAGATACTACTTACCATTTTAAGGAAAGCTCTATTTATTCCTATGAAAAGACCCAATCAAACAAGCTAAAAACATTTATTAAATTCTAACTTTGGTCTACTCCTTATGCTTGGTGCTGGGGAAATGAAGGCAAAAGTTAGTCTGCACCTTCAAAGGACTTTTATTCTATTCACACACAAACACACATACACACACACACACACTACACAAGAATATGAATGTAACAAGATCTTGGAGATCATGTGCTGACAAATGGCAATCCCCAGAACTCCCCTCACTTTCCCTTAGGGAATTGCCTTGAGCCTGAGACTCTGACTGACAAGCTTTCCCTGAGGACGTTCTTGTAAGAACAGTTTTGATGTTTTTAAGATTCACATTTGGAGATGGAGAAGGGAAAGAGCAAGAGCAAATCCTTGTTTTTTCCCATGCACAATCAAGTTTCCTCCAAGAAAAGCAAAGTGTGCTAGTCTGTCAGACCCCAGACAATCACAGATCACCAGGAGACCAAGGAAAGAAACACAGGAGATATCCACACACAAGTCAGCATTGGCCTCTAACTGCCTACATTATTGAAGGAGTTTTGAGAAGGATGAATCTTAGATAATTCCAAACTATGCCCTTAACACACAATTTAGCAAAGAATGTCATTGAGATGGTAAGTAGTCGGAGCCCATATTCTCCTTGTGTTTTTCCATCCACATCTTGGCTATCCATGTTTTCTCTCAACTCAACATCAACTCCCTATTTATGAACCAAAAACGTCAGTTTCCCATGGTCTACTTTGGAAATTAGCAATAGAAGGCTAATACCTTTCTGGCTTTACAGACGCTGGTATATATTAAAAGATCTCATCATCGTAGACATTTACAAATAGGTAAAATTAAATAAAAAGTCATCCATTGGAAGGATGACTTCCATTTGCAACCCCAGGGTCAATATGTTTTCACTAAAATAATTAGGAGATAGAAAACCAGATTGAATGTAGTGAACAATCCTGATCACAGAGAGCAAACTCCTTTGCTATAGAGAAGGGGAACCGTGGGTGTAGGATGTGGCATACACTGTCAGACAGGGCCTTTGATCATTGCTTTCCCTCAAATGATTCTCTCCCACCTCCCTCACCCCATGTAAGAGGAAGACACAATATAGTGTATGGGGCAGAAACAGGTTATGCAAGGAAATGACAATGATGTGAAAACAAAAGGCCAAAATAATACTTTGCTAAAACTAAAAAGGCAAGACAGTGTGTTAGAATGGGGAGACTACTGGTTATAGAATCAAAGCCAACAATATGACATTTCTTTGTGACCTTGAGCCAACCAGTCATTGAGCATTCCTAATTTTGTTTCACCATCTGTAAAATGGGTTGACGTAATTCCCCTCAGGTTGCTTCCAGTTCCAGATCTGTGCTCCTATTACCTATGTTTGAATTTTGGCTCACCCACTTATATTTGTGGGACCTTTGGAAATTGTTCCACAATTCTGCTTCTCGGTTACCTCACTTGTAAAATGAGAGAACTGACTCTTCTAAATTCTTCTGACTCAATGGTACTATAATAATAAATTTCCAAATTAGTTGAGTGCTAAGAGAAAAGAATTTTAACCTCTTAATCCAGTGATCAGTAATGTAAATATTCTCTTTTATAAACATCTTTAAACAGAGGATTGCTTTGTAGTCTTTCTCCTTTTAGTTTCAAAACATGACATGATTTGAGGTAGACAGGGAGCCAACGTATCCATCCTGATTTTACAGCTGAAGCATAGGAAGATTTGTCCAGGACTATCTGAAAGAATTGGTCATGCTGGCAGCTGAGCTAACCAATAAAATGTGCTTCTTCCTTGATCCAGAGGCCTGCAGAAAGATGTGCCCAAATATTCCTATGTGAAGCTTCTCTCTGAGGGCTTCGCCTCCTCTTCTATCCTGTTATTTAGGGAATTGAATGAAGGCCAGCAGATTATAGATTTGGATGAACCCGATGACTTGAACAAGGGTCAAAAATCTCATCTGTGACGTGAGTGCTGGGCTTTGGGGAAGCTGAGGAGGTGGAGAGAAGGACATATTTACCAAGGCCCATTCGCAAATTCTGCTTTGTGTGTCCAAGGGAAATGATTCCTCTTTCTCCCACTCTCCTCCCGAAAGGCCGACCTGGAAAGCATCAGCATTGTTCTCACAGGAAGAATGGGGGGGAGGGGGGACAGAGGGAAGTGGGGTGACATGCAAAGCTCTGATGTAGAAATTGAAATTTCACACTATGGGGAACTCAAAGGTTTTCTAGGTCGACAGGCCTCTGGTTGGGTCCACCCATTGATGAGTCAGGCGGCAAGATGCCTCTCGGAATTCAAATGAACACATTCTTGGATACCACCAGTTGGAGCTTTTTCTCCCTTTAAATTTCTGTTTGACTTTGATGAGAACCCTCTCTCTCCTTTGGAGAAGTGAGAATAGGAGAAGGGGGAAGGGAAGGGGCATTGTCCCACTCATCTGGCAAATTCATCATCTAAACACAATCTGTTTCCAAAACCAAGGACCCTAGGGAGGGAGAGAAAACCACTTTAAAAAGTTGTTGGAAGTTGCCTGCAGGCTCTTTGTGTCATTCCTGGGAGAGGGGGAGGGTCAGAGGAGTGACAGGATGGGGTAGTTATTATTTAAATTAAAATACAAAATTGAAACTCCTCAGGCTGTTGTCAAAAAATGGTTCCTGATCTCCCTCCCAAGCCAGAGCTTCTGTCCTCACACACACCCAAGTGGGCTCTTCACTTGATTCCTGACAAAGACTAGCAAGAGCTGGAAAATTCACTAGGATCAGAGTCCTGCAAGCATCCTGGGCATGGCCTCCAGGGAGGGTCCAAATTGCCAACTCCAGAAGCATGGAACCTTTCCAATGGATGCCACCACTATTCCTGTTGTGAAGCCAAGACTTAGAGCTGAATGTGCATGTCTGTCTGGTCATCATTCTGTCTATCCCTCTCACATCTATCAATCAATAAGCTTGGATTAAGTGCCTACTATGTGTCAAGCAATATGCCTGATAAAAACACAATGAAGGAAAGAATCCCTTTGTAAAAAGAACTTGCATTATAAGGAGCAGAAGAGAGGGGAGAGGAGGGGAGGTGGAGGGAAGGGAGGGGAAGGGAGAGCAGACAAGGGAAGGGGAGGGCAGGGTAAGGAGAAGACAGACTCTTTAAGAACCTTGTATGGACTTGGATGAATCAGATTAAGGACATTTGATTTACATTTCTTTCTATCTATCTGCATCTATCTGTTGTCTAACTAAAGAACTAGTTGTGACTTTATTCAAAATATATTTAATGAGTGCCTGCTATAGCCTTGACACTGGGATGCAAAGGCAAAAACAAATGAGTCTCTACCTACCCTCAAAGACTTTACAATCCAGTGGAGGAAAATAGCATGTGCACACATAAGTAATTATAGCATCTATGCAATGCAGTTTCTAAGAGAAGGGTGGGGGGTCACGGGTACTAACAGCTGTGGAGATCGGGAAAAGTCTCACACAGGAAGGGGTTCTTGGGTTGAACCTTGAAATAAGTTATATTTCTATGAGGTGAAGATGAGATGGGAGGGCATTGCAAGTATGGAGCTGAGCCCATGCAAAGTCACAGACAGAGAAGATGAATGGACCTCCAAAGGTAAACAACTTGGTCAGTATATGGAGTGCATGAAGGCCAATAACATGAGATCATGTTGAGGAGGTTGGCTGGACCCAGACTGTGAAGGATTTTAAATGCACCAAAAGAGGCATTTGTATGTTAATCCTTGAGACAATTAGGAGCCTCTGAAGTCTCTTCAGCAGCAGAGGGAGGATCAGGGTCAGGACAGCTCTTGAAGATCATAACTCTGGTTATAAGGAAGATAGTAGAGGGGAAAGAATGAAGGCAGAGAGTTTAATTAGGAGGTCATTGAAATAATTCAAGTAAAAGATGATGAGGAACTGATTTGGAGCTATGGCCATATGAGAGGGGATGGGGGATGATGATGAAGATATGGGAAATCAACAAGGTTTGGCAATGAGTTACATATGGAAAGGAGGGGGAGAAAGGTGCTGAGGATGACTCTGAGGTGATGAATCTGAATGAGTAGAAAGATGGCTCTATCTAACAGAAGAATTAAAGTTTTGAATAGGGGAGAGTTTGAGAAAGAAGATGTTGAATTTTGTATGCCTGGGACATTAAATCCAAAATTTCAAACAGGCAGTTGATGATGTAAATCTGAAGCTGTGGAGAGTGAGAGTAATGCTAGACATATAGGTCTAATGTGATCTGATAAGAGATGCATAGATAGACAGAGACTGAGAAATAGAGACAGATAGGCAAAAGACAGAGAGACATAGATTGACAAATGAGAGAGAGACAGAGACAGAGGCAGAGAGACAAATCAGTAGATCAGAGAGAGAGAGAGAGAGAGAGAGAGAGAGAGAGAATATCAAGGTTAGAGTCTTGGGAGACACTCATATGAGGGTGTGGATGATGATCTTTCAAAGAAGACAGTTGTGAGACATTCAGGGGAAGAATCTGGAAATAGTAGTTTCACAAAAACTCTGAGAAGAGAATATCCGGGAGAAGAGTCATCAGTTTTAAAAGCTGAAAAAAAAAAACTCCAGAAGGAAAGGGACTGATAAATGACCACGGAAAGAGAAGAAGAAATCAAGTGGCATGGAATTCTGGAAACTTGATTGAGAAGTAGATATCAAGAGAGGAAGGAAGAGAAATAAGTATGGTTAACTTTTTTCTAGCAGTTTTGCCCTAAAAAGAAGAAAGGTAAAGGGTGATAGCTTGAGGGGACAGAAAGATTGAAGGTTTTTCTAAGAATTAAAGAAATTTGGAAATATTTGTAGCCAATAGGTTAAAAACCATTAGAAAAGGAGGAATTACAATCTCTCCCGATCTCTTTCTGTCTCTGTCTCTGTATTTCTCTCTGTCTCTCTCCTGTTATCTCTGATTCTCTCTCTCATTCATCCATACCTTTATGTAACTTCATCGACAATAGCATCATTGCAAGAAAGGCAGTGAGTTAGAAAGCCAAAATGAGAGCCTGGCGGCCAGTAGAAAGGAAGAAGGCAGGGGCTCCAAGTGCCAGCATCTGCTCTCTGCCAAATCCAGCTAATGGGAATCTGGATGGTCTCCTTTTATTACTCACATTCTTTCTCTGTTAGCAACTTTTTTCCCCCCTTTTAATTTGAACTTCAGATGTCCCAGAGGAATGTTTTAAACCATTATAGAATCCCAAAGGAGTTTGTCATTTCCCTTTTTAATTTAATCTGTGATGGGGTCTCTGTGTGTGTGTGTGTGTGTGTGTGTGTGTGTGTGTATGTTTAAAGCTATTGAATTCCCTTGAAAAGGGTCTCCCTCCCAGACTTTATCATCTGAGACTCAAAGGAATTTCTATTATCAGCATGGATAAGGCAGAAAAAAGAGTAAAGCAAAGCACAACAAGGGTTGGGGAGTGTTACCAGTAGGAAGATGTGGCAATCTAGATGCAGTGCATTGTGTGATTGTGGACCAGCCACTTACCCACTGTGAGACATCATCTGTAAAATGATGAGGATGCATTGGATGGGCTCTGAGGCCCCTTCCATTTCCAAATGGATGATCCTATAAATGTAGAGTCTCCAGTGATGCAGGGGAAGAGGGGCACAAAGAACCTAACAATCATTTCTACTTTCACGTTCTCTGTACTGACACTTCATAGAGGGTGGGTCTAATTTAGAAAGAATGAGAATCCCAACCTGCTGCCCTTTCTGCTTCCCTCACCCAAGGAGTCTCACAGCCACATTCATACTGGGGTTGGACAACATCACCTCTCAAATGGAGGAAAAGCAACAGCTTAAGGAAAGTTATTCTTTTGCCTTTTCAAAGATCCAAGTTAAATCAACATGTCTGAGTGGTTTATCCATACTCTTGGTGTATTTCATTTAAGCTCCCAAGGAGTGTAGACTGAAAGTGTGAATGGGGTAAACTGAGGAAGGAAATGTCAACCAAGGGAAAGAGCAGAGGGAAAAAGTAGGGTGTCACCCCAAAGCAGATTACAGCATAGAACCTTGAAGGCAGAGAGTACAGGCCTAAAGTTTAAGGTGACCAAGGCAAGAGTTAGAAAACACCTTCTCTTCCTAATGACCAGTCTCAGAAGAATCTGGGGGTGAGAAACCATAGTGTAATAAAGGAAGTGGATTATAAATACACTATCAGCAAAAGAGGACCAAGTTTAAACTTAGAGGATGTAGGTTCAGATTCTGCCTCTGTTACTTACTATCTGTGTGACCTTAGGCAAGGCTGGGTTTCAATTTGCCCATCTGTCAAAATAGAAACTTTGATTTCATGACTTCTAAGTCACCTTCCAGTTTTGATCTATGGCCATAAGATCATATGACTCCATGACTTCTAAGGTTTAGTACTAAATCTATGACTGAGGCAACATCCATTCAACGACTGAGGGCTAGGAACTGAAACAAAAAATGACCTAATTTATATCACAAAAATATCCATCTTAGAAGGGAACACCCACAAAGCCTCTGACCAGAACAGAAACCTTCAAAAGTGATGGATGAACAACAATCTGTGATCCTACAAACAAATATGTTGGTAGGTATCAATTAGGAGATGGGGAGAGTGATGGGTTCAGAGCCCACAGAGTCAGCCAAGACTTGGCCCAAGTCAACAAAAGAGAATCAGAACAAGAAGGGGATCTGGAGTCCAGAACAGAGGAATTGGAACCCAGGAAAAGAAACTGAGTCACCGGGAGTCTAAAATCCAGACAAGAAATGAGAATTTCCAAAATACAAGCTACATAGCAGCAAGAGGGACACGATGGACCCAAGGCTCCTTATATTTGACTTGCCAAGACAGGAACTAGTTAAAGAGAATGGGTGGGTCTGAGCCTGCAGATGTGAGTGGGGGAATTAGCTGCAGCTGTATGAGGAAATGGGCTGTGCTGCACTTAGATCCAGAAGTTCCCACATTTAAAGGAAAAATTAGAATCTACTGTACAAATATCTACTAATCTATAAATCCTGTTCCTTTCAGCTGATGAGTAGTTGGGTACCTCTGGAGACATTAGAAATGCTTTTCCATGGAGTTGATTTTGTCTTAAGACTGAGTACATAGACACTCCATTCCTGTTGGCAAAGGAGGAAGAAAGTGGGTAACATTGACGATTTCATTTCCATATGCATATTCCTTAGATCAGAAACATTTGGAATTTTGCAAATCACCATCTCTTTCATGAATATCTTTGTTTCTCAATTTTTGTGTTAGAGACAATTTCTGTCTGAGCCAAAAGATAACGGGTTTAAACATTGGCACTAATGGTTATTGCATGTAGGACCTTGGCAAAGCAATTTCTTGTTTTCTGTTTCCTCATACTCAAACTCAAGGATTTGAACCAGAGAGTTTCACAGGCCTATCCCACCTCGAAAAACTGTGATCCCAGATACTCATGTCAGACTTCCATCTACACAGGGCTTTATTATCACAAAACACTTGTATATATCTTACTTCATGATAGTAACCCACTATATTTTCCATCCCATTTTAAAGTTTAGAAAATATTTTTGCATTCATTAGAATTTGGTTTCAAACTGAGACTTATTTTACAGAGGAGGAAGCTGACAATTGAGAAAAGTGAAGTGAGTTACCCAAGGTTACACAGTTGATAAGTGGTAGTACCAGGATCACATTCTAGGTCTCCTGGCTCCTCTTTCCACCACCAGCTTCCAATGATGGTGATGAAGGAGGAGGATGGGAAGAAGAAGAAGAAGAAGAAGAAGAAGAAGAAGAAGAAGAAGAAAAGAAGAAGAAGAAGAAGAAGAAGAAGAAGAAGAAGAAGAAGAAGAAGAAGAAGAAGAAGAAGAAGAAGAAGAAGAAGAAGAAGAAGAAGAAGGAAAGAAAGAAAGAAAGAAAGAAAGAAAGAAAGAAAGAAAGAGAGAGAAAGAAAGAAAGAAAGAAAGAAAGAAAGAAAGGAAGGAAGGAAGGAAGGAAGGAAGGAAGGAAGGAAGGAAGGAAGGAAGGAAGGAAGGAAGGAAGGAAGGAAGAAGAAGAAGAAATATCAAACTTTGAATGTGAATGGAAAATGAATTGGGGAATGACTGAAATATTGAGCTTGATGATCTTAGAAAAATATGCAAAGACTTTCATGAAGTAATGAAGAGTGAAATGAAAAGAACCAAGAAAACATTGTATTCAGTAACAGCAATATTGTTTTAAGATTGACTTTGAGTGGATAAGTTATTCTGACTATTGTAAATACCCAAATTAACTTCAAAGGATATATAAAAGACACTATCTCCATCCAGAGAAAGAAATGAGAAATAGAAGTATGTACAAAACATATATGTATGCATTATATATGTGTGTATCTACATATACACACAGTCACATATTCACACAAACACACATATGTATTTGTGTCTAATGGTGGACATTTCTAGGTCTGGTTGGAGGTGTAATGCCAATCATGGCAGCACACCCAAGGGCGGCTGCTGTGAATAATTTTAAGGATTTAATTGCATAGTATGTTGAACTATCTATTCAGTAAAAAACTAAACATTGTTCAATAAAGTAAAGCATAACATTCATAGCAACACCCATAAGCAAAACATATCGTTTAATACATGTATGTATCTCGTAACACTCAGTGTATCATATGGCACATAGGATATATCATTGTATCCCCTCCAAAGTCAAGGGATCCCAGGCTAGGGTCTTTCCTAGAATGATATATCTAAGGGGTAGCAGAAAATACCACACCATCCACCCCTACATCACTGTAAGAACAATTTCCTTAATCAGTACATAGTGTCCTAGTGAAGTGCTCTCTCATCTTGACTTGAGCCTGACTTCTAAACACCAAGTCTCCTCCTCTGCCGGCCAACCACTCCCAGCTCTTGCCTCGGTTCATGTGTAGGCAACTCTCTGCTCCTACTAGTTGTCTCATCTCATGGGGACTGTTCCACTCCAAACTCTTCTTGCTTTTGTCTGACAGCAGGTTTCAGGGGCTCCTGCCCACTTCTGTTTTTTAGGAAAATAAAGTTTAACAGGGCTATAACAATATTTATACACATTACCAGAGCCATCATCTCAATTCACTCATAAAGACCAACAGACAGGGCTTCTGTCTGAGAAATCAACATAGATCAACAGATAGGGTTTCTTTCTGAGGAATTAGCACAGATCAACAAACAGGGCTCCCTACATCACAAAACATTCTTTCTTCCACAATTAAGTTCCCCTAGGCTACTTCTCTCTCAGTTCTGCTTCTCTCTCTACTCTGTTCTCTCTCCAAGCAATACAATACATACACTATATCCAATCAAACACTTGATTTCAATCAAAGATTTGATTCAAAAAGGAATCTTGATTCAATCAAAGGCAAGATTCCATCAAAGCCCCTTTATTGGCTAAAACTCAGTCCAGAAAAACAGCAAAAAAAGTCCTACTTTGCTTGTTGTTAAAGTATGGAGTAGGGAAAGGTAATTTAAAAAAAGAAATTTACATGATAATTTTGAAATCAATAACAAATTGTGCATAGTAGATTTTTAGTTTCATGTATAATCATATTTTTATTGCTTTGTGTTATGGAGATGCTTGCTTTATTTCATAAAATAAAAGAAAAAAGACTGAAATGGAAGAACTTATAGTGGTGATTCAGGACCAAATCATTGCCACAAGAAATTACAGATGGATTTTCCTTATCTTAGACTTACTGATCAATGCACATTATTTAAGGAAACATTATCAACTGTGCAATATATTACTGTGGTCTGAAAAAATATATAGTACCTACTGAATACGTAGAAAGATATCACCTATGACTAGAGGCATAGATCAGAATCCTCTATCTTTCATAGACTGACAGATGACAAATCTTTGTACTGCAATTGCCAAGTTCAAAATATTTCCCATTTTTCCCTAACATCTGCTTTTTCTTCAGACGTGTATCTCTTTCTAGCAGCATTCATTACATCTCAACATATACAGTCAGTTCCAATAAACAGCAAAGCTCAACCGCAGAGGGAAGGAATGTTGGGGTGAAAATAAAAGTGTTCCTGTAGATAGCAAATCTGATTTCACTTTCATCCTCTCAGTCCAGGGTTAAGGTACTGATTGGTCCGTTTCTTTGAGACCTACTTGAACTTGACCTTTGTTGAGCTGGAGCAGGAACTTGGGTCAAATGGATAGGGTAAGCACTTAATAAATGCATTGAATTGAAATGAATTCTGGATAATTCATTCTAATTCTATTGTCCCACTCTGGGCTCTTCTTCCTTTTGGCCCTAGTGATGACTTCTGGAAGATCAATATCTTTTCTTGTCTAGGATCCAGCTGCTAACCCTTTGACCTAGATTTGACTATTCTCCTAGAACTGCCTCCTTAAGCAGCAGAGCTGGTGCTTGTCATGCTCCATCTCTAGGACTGTCTTTTCTCTCCAGAACCATACCTCGTCATTTTAGAAGCTGCTGAGTCTGATTGAATGGTCATTGAAAGGATGAGCATAGTGACCTTGAGATATCATGAGGTCACCTGGTTGTGGGATGTTGGTGAAAAGTAGCTCAAGGAGGGGTTCTCCTGGAGCACTGGGGAGGGAGGGAGGGACAAAGGTGGCCTGGTTGGTAGTCTCCTCTTGACTAAAAAATTCCAGAGCCTTATTTTTTAATGTTATAGAAGAATTTCAATTGCTGTCAGTAGGCTGTAATGTTTTAGCACTCTGAGCCAAAGCCCATCACCTCACCCCACATAAGGCTTTCTTATTCTCCCTTATTTTTCTTTTCAGTTTTTGCTTCAGACAGTTAGCTCCTGAGCCTCCTATACTTGGGATGAGTACATGCATTCTCATTCTAGAGCACTCTGACCTCGGTTAGTGGGGATTCTCAGGCTCTGTCCCTAGGGCTTAACACTTACACACACAGACACACAGACACACAGACACACACACACACACACTTGAAGGTGTAGATGGAATATTGGGCTCAATTCTGAAACACTTGAGTCCAAATCCCATATATATTAGAGATATATTAGCTACCTGGTCTGGGCCAGTCCCTTAGCCAGTCTCTCTTGAGCCATAATTTCTTGATCTTTAAATGGAGAATAAGAATACATGTGGAGCCTACCTCACACATTAGTTGTGAGGCTCCAGCTTGTGAATGTACACCAAATGCCTTGTAAATTTCAAAAGCGTGAAACGTCAGTTTTGCTTTATTTCTCATTTGTAGCAGAGCCTTTTCTCTTTTCTTTGTTATGAGCTTTGCAATGATCAACAAACATAAACAGTTCAATATACAAAGTACAGGACATATTGTATGAGACTGTGTGTGAAAATACGTATGAAACTAGGAGTTTCTGTTGGGGAAAGAAAGAGAAACAAAATTTCCCTGTCTGTGTTTACTTCTGAATTTTTTTCTATTTGTTTTCAATATTTTATTGATGCACTTCTTTTCTTTTTAATTTTTTCCTATCTCTCTTACTACCCATTTACCCACCTCCTCACCTCATAACACATACACAGAGCTAAGCTATAGCTCCTTTTCCAGATGAGGAAAGAAAAGTCCAAAGAAACTAAGAACTTTGCTGATTGTCATGTAGTTGTGAGGAGCAGGTGGGACTCAAGTATGTGTCTCCTGTGTCAAAGTTCACAGCTTTTGGACACACAAACGAGCATGCAAGGAAATCCTGGGTCCTAGGCCAGGTTTCTCTCTCTCTGTCCCCTCACACGCTAGAGGCTGGGAGAGTCTCACAGGCCTTTGGAAGGATGGAAATCAGACCTTTCTTATTTAGACATGGAACAGCCCTGTTTGCTCTTAAATGAATGTGATTCTGGCCAACTCCTGATTGACAGGCTCAACCATCTCCAGCTGGCACTGGTTCTTTTCCTTGCCTTTGATTTTTCTCATCCTGAAGATCTGTGACCTCCTCCAAAAGTGGTTTGGCCCAGAGAATTGATCAGGATGATGAGGCTGCACATAGCTTTGGAGAGCAAGTGGGCCTAGAAAACATACTGTCTTCCTTTAAGGTAACAGTCACCTGTTGAATGTCTTTTATCCCAATGATTAAGGTAGCAGTGGAAGCACCAGCAGAGAGAGGTTTTCTTAAGCCATTTCCAACTCATTCGAGATAGTATACCCCCAAGCTCCATATTAGATCCAGAGGAGCTTCTCCTGCTCATCTTTTCCTCTCTGTGGGTTTCTCTTTTGTGTAGAAACTTTTCTTAGTAGCTGGTGTGAACTGCAGCCATGGAAGGGACACAAAAGTACTAAGTCCAGAACAATTCAGAGCCTATTTCTCTTTCAGATAAATTGCAGAGGCATGAATCAATACAATAAAACGCAAGAGGTAGTTGGGTGTGGGCTGTGACCCTAATCTTGAAATTCAGAATCCTGTACTGTAGTTCTAGCTCTTAACATCTTTGAGCTAGAGCTGGAAGGAACCCCAGAAGTCATGGCGTACAATGAGGAAACAGATTTAGAGAAACTAAGTCACTTGAGGTCACTCAAGTAGCACATGATGGTGGCAGGAGACGAAACAAACCTTTTTACCCTAAAACTAGTGCTAATAACTAATATAATATATAATGTAATAGCTAATAACTATGGATCTGCAAGAGTTATGTTCTTTGAAAGATGGCCAAAGAAACAAGATAGGGAAGAACCATGGTTGGCATCTGCTGGAAGATACCAAGAGCCCCACCCAGTACATGACTATAATGGAGGCCATCCATGCCCTTGGGGACAGGTGTTTGATTTCTAGGGACTCTGCTATAAGTTCTGTCTGATTTCACTGATGTGAGAAACTCTTTGAGCTTTGTGAACTGAGTGTGTGCCAGGGAATGAGGTGACTCTACTAGGGTGTAGAGTGGAAATTTCCAGATCATCTACATGGTAACAACAAAGTGAGTATTCTACTAACGAGCATTCCATTGACACTTGATGTCTTGTGACTATCTGGCAAAAGGGCTAAACTCAGGGAAGACCTGAATTCAAATCCCACTCCTGAGATATATTAACTATGCAAGCATGAGCAAGCCACTCCTCATCTATAAAATGGGAACAAAATACCTAGCTGGCCAGTCCTTCAGGGTTGTTATGAGACTTAAGAAGGATAAAGGATATCAAATATCCTGCAGAGTTCAAAAATGCTATCAGAAGGTCAGTTATGATTTATTTTTTATTCACAATAAGCCCATGAAAGTCTTTGAATCCAAGACATAATTAGAAGATTATTAGGGATTTGGGAAGATACTGTCCAAGTCAGCTGCTGATTAATTAGCTTCATGCATGCATTATGAACTGGTTGCTAATTGAATCAAAACAACCTCAGAGCTACAACTGTGTCCATTAGTGATGGTTCATTTGATTCCAATGGTCAGTCCAATGTGTCTGTTTAGTCTGAGTCTCCTTTCTGCTAGAAACAGATCATAGAGGCATCCTGACATGGAAGATAGGGTGCTGGACAACGGTTCAAATCCTGACTCAGACACTTCCTGGCTATGGGACAAGTCACCTAAACTTTTGGAGCCCTGTTTCCTTAGCTAAAACATGAGGGTGTTGAATAAGACCATCTTTAAGCCCCCTTTTACTTGTGCCTCTAAAATCCCATGACTAGGCCCAGACTGAAATCTGCATGCCAGTTGAAAAGAGACCACTGTTTGTCATTGAACATTCTCTTGAAAACGACATGAATGAAATTACATTTGCAATGTCTGGTTTTACTTGCCTGAACATTTCTGCAAATTTCCCCTTTGAGGTTTGATTTTTTTCCTATTTGGTCTTAGCCCAAAGATGAATTTCCTTTAGTTTTCTGGATATTTTGAACAAATTATGCCCAGCTGCTATTGAGTTATATGAAAATAAAAATGAAACTCTCTTTTCTTTTGAGGGTAATTGCTGAGGATATCTTTGTGGATGCACTGTTCTCCATCAGCTTCACCTCTGAATACTGAATTCCCCTGGGGTTTGGTCCCCATCAAAGGGGAGGTAACCCTTTGAGGGGGAGGAGAAAGGAGAGGTATGATAAATGTCTTCAGTTATTAGAAGGGGCTGTCATATGGAAGATGGATTTGGCTTCTTCTTTGTCACAGTGTGCTGAACTGGGAGTGATGGGTAGAAGTCATCAAGTGGTCAATGTTAGCTTCAGCTAAGGTGTGTGTGTGTGTTTGTGGAGTCCTAACAAATAGGGTTTAAACTGAAGTGAGCTACCCCAGGATGGAACAGTCTCCCTTTTAACAGAAGTATTTCAGCAATGACAAGTGGACTTTTGATTGGGGGTGTTGTACATAGGATTCTAATCCAGAGACTGGTTTGAAGAGAAGGCTGCTGAGGTTCTTTGTTCAAGACGCATGACATTGTGTATGCAACTAAAGGAATGAAGGGCAAATGACATTAGAGTCACCCTGCCGCTTCAGTCTTGCAAAAATGAGAGACCTGGAGAACCGGCATTATCCTTGCTACCTGGCATGGACATGAAGAGAGTTGAAAGGAATTTTCTCTCCCCAACCACAACACTGGGAAAGCTTAGGAGTGTGCTCACTGAGACAGAAGCAAAATAGGTTTGATTTTGCTTTCCTTAAATGAGTGACTTCATCTGAATAGGCTTTTGCAAATGCTTCCTAACAATTTTAGCTAGCCTACCTTGGAAGTAGATGCACCCAGATACAGTTGAACCTCCCCTCCCACCTCCCACAAGAAGCTCCAAGAAAAGGCTAGTCACCCATTAACAATGAGAAGTGGCTTAGACTAAGGTAGCTGTTGAGGTTCCGTGATCTGTATTAGTGTACTGCCTTTTAATTAAGTAATAGAACACTGATGAGAAGAGGCCTGGAAGGAGCAGGTACAGTATTTACAACTAGCCACAGAGTCTACCTATCTTTCAACCTTGTCTGATGATGTAACCCAAATTCTAATGACCACCTTCAAGAAGTATTTTATTTTTTATGAATTTATTTGTTTTCAGTTTTCTACAATCACTTCCCTAAGTCTTAGATTTTCTCCCCTTCCCTCCCCCTCCCTGCCCAAGATGGCTTGCAGTCTTATATGGGTTCTACACATACATTCTTATTAAATACATTTTCACATTAGTCATGTTGCATGGAAGAATTAAAATGAATGGGAGAAACCATGAGAAAACCCAAAATAAAACAAAACATAACACAAGAGAAAATATTCTCCTTCATTCTGCAATCCAGTTCCGTAGTTCTTTCTTAGGATGTGGAAGACCTTTTGCCCCAAGAGTCCTTTGGGAATGTTCTAGGTCCTTGTATTGCTGTGAAAGGCTAAGTCTAGCAGAAAAATTCCTCACACACTGTATTTGTTACTTTGTACATAGTTCTCCTGGTTCTGCTCCTTTCACTCAGCATCAGTTCATATAAGTCTTTCCAGGCCTCTCTGAAGTCTTCCTGTTCATCATTTCTTATAGCACAATAGTATTCCATTGCATTCATGTACCACAACTTGTTCAGTCATTCCCCAATTGATGGGCATCCCCTCAATTTCCAGTTCTTGACCACCACAAAGAGAGTTGCTATAAATATTTTTGTACATGTGGAACCCTTTCTCATTTTTATGATCTCTTGGAGATACAGTCCTAGAAGCAATATTGCTGGGTCAAAGGGTATGTACATTTTTGTAGTCCTTTGGGCATAGTTCCAAATTGCTCTCCACAATGGTTGGATCAGCTCACAGCTCCACCAACAATGAATTAGTGTTCCAACTCTCCCACATCTTCTCCAACATTTGTCATCTTCCTGTTTTGTCATATTAGCCAATATGATAGGTGTGATGTGGAAAATTTATCATTTTAAATAACAGAAATCTATCAAAAGATTGTAGGATCCTAGATTTAGGGTTGAAAGGAAACCCTGAGATCATCTAATCCAATACTCCTCCATATGCACATGTGGATACTGAAACCCAGAGGATTAAAGGGACATACCTAAGGTCATGCAACCTAAAAAGCCAGGATTTACTCCCAGCTCCTTTGACTATAAATTCAACACTCTTTCCTTTACATCATATTGCTCTGTAAGGAGCACCAAGCTAAGAAATGATTTATTATAAACAGAGTACTCAAACCAACACCTCAAACAATACAGCAAGGTAAGCTGAAATGAATACATGATTCAGACATGAAGGTGGGCATCACAAACAAATTAGAGAAGCAAACAAGGAAGTATCTAATAGATCTATGGATAAGGAAAGAGTCTACGAGTATACAAGAGATGGAGAAGTTCATAAGATGCAAAATGAACAATTCTAAATACATAAAATTAAAAAGTTTTTGCACAAACAAAACCAGTGCAGCTAAAATTAGAAGACAAGCAGGTAAATGGGAAAATAAGTTTAGTGTAAGTTTCTCTCATAAAGGTTTCATTTATAAGATATTTAAGGAACTGATTTAAAGTTATAAAAATGAGCCACACCCCAATTTATAAATGGTCAAAACATATGAATAGGCAGTTTCCAGAGAATTTAATCCATGGTACCATTAGTCATATTAAAAAATGTTCTAAATCACTGATAATTAGAGAATTACGAATTAAAACAACTCTGTGGTTCTACTTCTCACCCCTCAGACTGATGAAGTTGACAAAAATGGAAAATAACAAGTGCTGCAGGGATGGTAAATTAGTACATTAATGAATACATTGTTGAGGGTACTGTAACCCAGTCCTGTCACTTTGCAAAGCAATTTGAAACTATACCTCAAATACCATTACTTTGTACATGCCTGTTGGCCCAGTGATTTCACCACTAGATCTATACTCCAAAGAGATCAAAGAAAGGGGAAAAGAATTTATATGTGGACAAAATTATTTATAGCAGCTGTTTGTAGTACAGAATTAGGAAGTGAAGGGGTGCCCCTTGAGGGAACAACTGAACAAATTGTGGTATATGAATGTGTGGGAATAATACTGTGCTTTAAGAAATGATGAAGGGGATGGTTTTGGGGGAAAAAAATGGGAAGACTTGTATAAACTGATGCAGCATAAAATAAGCAGAACTGGAAAAGCATTTTCTACAATAACAATACTGTAAAGACAATCAACTTTAAAAACCTTAGGAACTCTGATTATCAGAATGACCAACTCAAATTTCAGAGGACTCAGGATAAAATATGTTACCCACCTCCTAAAATGCAAGTGATGGACACAAATTGTAGCTTGAGCCATGTTGGGGGGTTTGGAGATGCGGCACATGAGGAAGTTTGTTGTCCTTGACTCTACATGTTTGTAATGAGGACTGGGTTCTGTTCTTGCTTTCACAATGTGTGTGGTAGAGAAGGATAGGAAGAAGATGCATTTTTTTGAAGAAAATAAAATTTAACTTAAAAATGGAGTATTGGAAGGGGCCTTAGAGATCTTAATTCAGCTCCCTGTATTCCAGATGAATAAAATGAGGACCACTGAGGTCCCATTGGTGTGAGAAGTAGAGGAAAATTTCAAACTTTTTTTTAATGGCCAATTCATTGCTCTTTCAGGCATCATTCCCTGTCTCTTTGCCTCCTTCCTCCTTCTCTGTCATCACATTCCTTATCAGAGTGGATTATATCATCTTTGATAGAATGCCATGTCTCATATATTCCATGGGTGACATTGGATAAATACATCTTTCTGTGCCTGAGTTTCCAATTTTGACTAAGATTGGACTTTGTGATTGCTAAGGTCTCTTATAGTTCAAAAAGTTCTTGCTATTCAAACTGTACATTTCACAATTCTCAGACAAGAAGGAAATTCTACGTGTCTTTCACTGAACTATGCAGCTCCCACACACAAAGATATCAAGGACAGCAAAGAAGAAAGGAAGAGCACTACGTCTGTGTGGATGGAACCAATGGGCATATTGGAAGTTTCAAACAGTAAAAGACAATTTGGGGGCAAATGTTTTAATAAAGCATATTCAGCTGTTGTTGAATTATGCATGAATGAAGAAAGTCCAAGTTTCCATGACTGCTGAAGCCATCTCAATGATCTGTCTGTTGTTAATGAGCACCACATATGGTCATACTCAAAGCTTTATTCTTCTTAAAGTGAACATTGGAAGGCCAAGCATACTGTGGGAGTGGGAGTGTGTGTGTGTGTGTGTGTGTGTGTGTGTGTATCCCAGAAAAGTAAATTCCTCAATAGATAGTTCTATGGTTTATCAAAATAAATTCTCTCTTTAACCATTACGGTTACATTAGAAAGTTTGCATTAAAAATTTACATTAAAAAACTTATAGCTCCTTCTGCATTCTAAGGTCCTTGCTTCTCTGACTGGAGGTGATGACCTGTTCCATCATCACTGATTCACACTCATGGTTTATCAATGCAATAATCAGTGCTCTAAAGGCTTGCAATGTTCTTTTTCTATGTAATGTTTTCTTTGTGTAACTCTTTTCCAAGTTTTTCTCATTTCACTCTCCATCAGTTCATAGAGGTCTATAACTGCCTATTAAAAATAGTCCGTTATCACCATTACAGTCATGGTCATAGTCAAGTATCACCATTTGTTTGTCCACTTTCCAATAGGAGACAACCCTTTAGTTAGGGATTTTTACTAAAAATGGAAAGGATTGATTGAAGTATTTCTGTAGTGCAGATATTTTCTTCTTTATC
Organism: Bettongia penicillata ogilbyi; assembly: GCA_023548195.1. Classification (NCBI taxonomy): domain Eukaryota; kingdom Metazoa; phylum Chordata; class Mammalia; order Diprotodontia; family Potoroidae; genus Bettongia; species Bettongia penicillata. The sequence continues at coordinate 7,859,924 of JAJHZJ010000134.1, read as the reverse complement.
TGATTTCTATAGGGTCCAGCCTAGTAATGATCTTTCTGCGTCAAGAGTATGCCTAGTTTGGTAAGTGTGTGGGTAGGCACAGTTCTAAGCTGCTTTCCAGAGCGATGGTACCCATGAACAGATCCAATGCTAAATTCAAACTGAGTGGAGCAGGCTTTCCACAGCCCATCCAACACTTATTATTTTTTCTTTTGTCATCTTTACATAAAATAAGTCTCTAATTCTCTGAGTCTCAATTTGCTCTTCCATAAGATCCCAGCACCTTTTTGGAAACTTCCAATGCTTGGAAAATATGCCCTCCTCACCCTCACCCCTTCATCTCCTTGTCTTCTTTTACAATTCAGCCCAAGTAACACCCCTTCCAGGCAGTCTGTGCTGAGCTCCTCACTTGTTAGTGCCTCTCTGCCACCTCCCCAAAGGACTTTGTTTCTTTCAATGGTTCTTTTCTCCCTTTCTTCTCTGGTTGTTATTCAGTCATGTCCAATCCTCCACGAACTCATTTGGAGTGGTTTGCCATTTCCTTCTCCAACTAATTTTACAGATGAAGAAACTGAGGCAAACAGCATGAAATGGTTTGCCTAGGGTCACAAAGTGTCTGAGACTGGATTTAAACTCAGGAAGATGAGACTTACTGAATAGGTCCCCCAGCTGCCCCCCACTTCTCTGGTTACATGTTGTTTTCCCCCAGTAGAACATGTGCCTTCTGAGAGCAGGGATTGCTTTCATATTTGTCTTTGTAACACTTTTGCCTAGCATAGATCTCGGCACATAGCATGCGTTTAATAAGAGCTTTTTGGATGAATACTTAATGAGAAGAATTACACTTCTCCCTGTCCCCCAGGGATCTTCTTCAGCTCAGAGGAGATGATGATTATGTGGCAAGACAAGGAAAATGACCCCTCCTAGATAGCAGTGCTGCACAAACCACTAATTTCCCTCAGCTTGTTGCTTATGTTATTCTCATAATTAATTTTGTCGTTCTGAGTTGTAATGCAGAGGCATGTTAGATATTTTTCTCATTGATTAATAAAGTAAAGTTGAATCAAGAAGCATGTATTAGGTGTTTACTATATGCCAGGCAATGTGCCAAACACTGGAGATACAAATGAAAACAGGAAGATGGTCTCTGTCTTTAAAAATCAGCAGCCAGGTGTTATGAAGTCTGGGAGATTCACCAAAGCTCTCCCCTCTCCCACCAACACCTCTTGAAGTCCCAAAGCCAGTGGCAGCAATAACTGAGTGCCAAGAGGAGTCAGTGAAGCCTTTGGGTGATGTATATGACCCAGTCCAGATGGAGACTTACTGAGAAGGTGAGGGTTTGCATCTCCCTGCTGGACAGGTGTGTTCTTTACATTACCACTTTAATTCTTATATTCTGATGGGGCAGAGACCATATAAAGGAAGCTGAAGGTGGGGAGACGAGGATAGGGGAAGGAAGGCACTGAGTGCAGAAGTATAATAGAAAAAGTCTGAAGTCATCAGTTCAGTCAGGAGAAGAATGGAGACATGGCTGGTCTGAGCCTCCCCTTCAAAATAGAGGTTGTAGGAGGAATCAGTCAATCAGAAGGAGAAGTCAAAGAGGAAGTACATACTTCCATTGGGAGAAGTAGTCCAGGGATGGAGTGAGCTTCCAAGGTGAAGACATGTTGGTGGAAAGGTAGAAAAAGTCCTGTGAAGATGAGGTTGTGGTGCAGGCTGGAGAGGAATAAGAACATAATCTTTTTTTCATGACTTAAATTCATGAGAAAGTGCATAATATTCTCTACTTGCTTCTAACCCTGAACATGGAACTTAGGGAAGCCAGTTTCTGGAATGATTGATTGAGGGACCATGAGGGACTGTGGAAGGATACAAAACATCTACTAGTTGTCTGATGAGCCCAAAAGATGAATGACAGTAAATACTGAGCTGCAATTGAATGTTCACACAAAAGGTTGATTCGCTTTTGATCTCTTGGGTGGTGGAAGAAGAAATGACTTCCATGTGCTTGTGACCATGTGGTTCTTCTGTTCTTTTTGTGTTCATTTTTTCTTGATCTTAGTGAATGAATGCCATAAGATGGAGCAGCCAGGTGTTGTGAAGTCTGGGAGATTCACCAAAGCTCTCCCCTATCCCACCAACACCTCTAGAAGTCCCAAAGCCAGTGGCAGCAATAACTGAGTGAGTGCCAAGAGGAGTCAGGGAAGCCTTTGGGTGATGTATATGGCCCAGTCCAGATGGAGACTTACTGAGAAGGTGAGGGTTTGCATCTCCCTGCTGGACAGGTGTGTTCTTTACATTACCACTTTAATAACTTGGAATTTCAAGCTTGAGTCCTCTTTATCCAGGACTAAATGTACAAACAAGGGGAGAGTGGACCACTGCTTTGGGGACAATTTTACAAATATCCCTTTGTATCTACTGACATTAATATTGGGAAGATGTCGACTGAATAATTTATATTTCATGGAGGACTATCAATGGGGATTTAGGAGTAATTAAAAAAGTAGTTCCTAGTACCCTGAAGGTAGGAGTGGTTAGATACTGAGTACCTAGACTATTAGTTTAGCAGAAATTTGGGGGGAAGTATACATAATGTATACATAATATATTGGGATCATAAGTTTAGAACTAGAATCGAATAGAAAATTGCAGAGGTCATCTATTCCAATCCCTGCATCTTATACTTGAGGAACTGAGACCCAGAGACTAGCAGTGACTTGCCCAGTATGGTGCATGTGAGTACACACACACACACACACACACACACACACACACAGTGTACTTAATATATGGGAGTAATGGGATTTTAACTCAGTTCCTCTGACTCCAGAGCCTGCAATATTTTCCATTGCAAAATGTGACTTGTCCTCAACCACTCCCTCTTTATCCATGCAAACTCATTCATTGTTCCCCATATGATCATAGTTAGTGTGTACCCCATTCTTCTTAGTCTGCTTTTTTTCAATTTGCATTATTTCATAGGAGTCTTTCCAGATTTCTTTGCATTCCTCATACTTGTTGGTCTTAATTGCATTAGAGTATTCCATTACATTGACATACCACAATTTATCTAACCATTCCCCTACTGTTAGGCTTTTAGATTACTTCCAGTTTTTGTTTTGTTTTGTTCTGATGCAATTACCTATAATGCTGCTTTGAAAGTTTTTGAACAGACAGCTCTTTATCAACATTTATTTATTTTTTTATACAAAATTTTCAGGGTACATTTCCACCCATGGAAGTATTGGGTCAAAGACTATGATGACTTTTGTAGCCTTTTCTGTGTAATGCCAGATTATTCTCCAAAAAGACTGGACAAAGTTACAATTACACCGGTAATGAAGGAGTATACCTGTTTCTCTGCAAGTGCATTAGCTTTGATTTTCGTTGCTTTTAAACAGTTGATGAATGGGAAGTGATACCGAAGACTTGTTTAAATTCATACTTCCTGGATCATTAGTAAGACTCAGCACTTTTCAAGTGACCATTAACAATTTGTTTTATTTTTTGAAAACTGTCCATTTATATGTTTTTGTTGTCAAGCTTCTATGTTTCATATTTTCTGTAAATATTTTCCATAATCTACTATTATTTTTGATTATACTTGCTTTTGCTGTTCATATTTTGATGTAGTCAGGCACATCTATTATGACCCCAATAATTATTTCCATTTATGATATAAAAATTCCCCTGCACACTTGCAATGTGATGGCATGTTCTTCTGTTTTTTCCTTTGCCATTATCTATTTATTTGCTTGTTTATTCTTAAACTTTTATTTAGAATTCTTAAACTTTTATTTAGAATTTTTCCCCCAGTTATATGTAAAAATAATTTTTAACATGCATTTTTAAAACTCTGAGTTCCACATTCTCACCCTTCCTCATTGAGAAGGCAAGCAATTCAATACAGGTGATACATGTAGTCATGCAAAATATATTCATGATAGCCATATTGCGAAAGAAAATAGACAAGAAACAAACTCAAGAAATAGAAATAAAGTAAAAAAGCTAAAAAAAGTATGCTTCGATCTGTATTCAGACACTATCAGTTCTTTCTCTGGGGATGGACAGTATTTTTCATCATAAATTCTTCAGAGTTGTCTTCCTTGTATTGCTGAGAACAGCTAAGTCGTTCACAGACGATCATCTTTCAACGTCCTGTTACTTTGTACTCAGTACGTTTCACTTTGCACCCGCTCATGTTTTTCTGAGATTTTCCTCATCATTTCTCATAGTGCAATAGTATTCCCTGATAGAATTATCTTCCATCTCTTCTACAATTCTTCTTTGTTTCTTTGTTTGTTTTTGTTTAAGTCTGTTACCTCCCCATTTCACTTTATATGTTCAAAGCCCCTTACCATGGAATTGTCATTCAAATATACTGAATAAATAATGAATTCTTCCTCCTCTCAGTTTTTTACTTTCATTAATCTCTCTCTCTCTCTCTCTCTCTCTCTCTCTCTCTCTCTCTCTCTCTCTCTCTCTCTCTCTCTCTCTCTCTCTCTCTCTCTCTCTCTCTCTCCTCTGTATCTGTTTGTCTCTCTCTGCCCAGGACTAGATAATTTTGATGATAGCTATTTTGTCATATGCTCTAACATCCCAAGGTAAAAGAACACCACTTCTGAATATTCCGTTCATAGTCTTTTCCACTTGTTCTTTCATGTAAATTTAAATACAATCTTGTCTAGATCTAGAAAGTTTCCACTTGGTCTTCAATGTGTATTAATATTGAATTAAATATCCATGTATACATATACTCATTAATTTGGTGAGTACTGTCACAATCATTGTATTCATGCATGAATATTAATTTTCCTCTAGTTATCTAGGTTCTCTTTTATTTTCAACATTAAGATTTGAGAATTTTCCTTATGCAGGTCCCTTATATTCCTGGCTAGACTCATCACAAAACTTACAAAGACTTTTGATGTCATTGTAAAGGGTGACATTTTTTATTATCAAAATCTTTTATTGATCTTTAGACACAGATAGGGACTAGACCTGGGGATATTTCCCAGACAGGGAAACTGTCTCTAGCAATGCAGGCCAAACATTTAGATAGTATTTGAGAAAAATGGGTCATACACGAGAGATCCTGTGGTTTCATGTGCAATCCTTTTCTTCCTGTTACATAATGTATATGCAAATACTTGTATGCAGACATATAGGTATGTGTGTGCCTATTGTATTGGTGCTTCTTAAGTTCACAAAAAAAAAAAATCAAGCTCTGGTATGATTGTCTCTGAGTGCAAAGCTCCATCTAGTCCCTAAGGCATCAAGCTGCACTACACTCAGCTAGCACAGACCCAATCAGAGCTCAGTCACTGACCAGTTCCTGCACCAATCTCTAAGCTTTCAACATTGGGACTTATGGGATTGGAATTAGTTCTGGAAGATAAGTTCCACATCATCTGTTCCTACTACGTCATTTTAGAGGGGATGTGACTGACTTCCAGAAGGTATTATTACCTAGTGAGGAAAGGCAGACCAAGACTCAGAAGAGTCTTGCATTCAGGTCTTGACATAATCACTTAATAAACAGCTGTGTGACTCCAAGAAAATCACTCTTGGAGGCATAGTTTGTGCTGCTATGAAGGACAAAAGATTTCTCACAGCACAAAGGACCATGAGAAACTGGCTCGAATCCAGAGAAAGGCAACCGTACCAATTCTGAATCTTGTGGAGGAATGTTAACCTAGAGAAAAGAACATTCTGAGGAAGAAGAAGCATGGTAGCTTTCAGGCTGTGAAAAGTCTGTTATCTGGACCAAGGATCAGACACTGTTGGCTTGGCCCCGTAGGCAGAAGCAAAGGGTAAAAGTACAGGGAAGAGTGTAATGGGAAATTAACTCATGATGAGAGCTGTCCAAAGTACTGACAGGGCAGCTTCAGGAAATAGATACCTCTTCACTGGATATTTTCAAGAAAAGGCTAGGTGACCTTTGCTAGGGAGAAACCAGGGCTTTCATATGATGTACATTCATTGTGTCTGAGGATATCCTTACTTAAGATGCATTGAACTAGTTGACCACTGAGATCCCTTCCAGTTCAGTGATAACATGATTCAAACAATAGATACAAATATTCACCAGCATGAGTAATAAAGAAAATTTTGCACACATAGTCACACCCCTCCCCGCCATTCCTCCAACTGTTCACTTGAATTGGCAAGTTAGGGTCCCCAGAGGGTCTAAATTATTTGTTATTCAGTGTTCTAAGAATCACTCTGAGGAGCTTGGAGTTCTAGTCCATTGCTCCTGACACCCCACCAGTGAGTTCCCCTTTAACCATCAGTAGACATGAATTAGTTTTTAGAAAAAGGTATTTATTGAAAAGGTACAATATGAACAATTGGTATGAATCATCCCCCTCCAAACCTTGGGTATAACTCTTCCTTTGCACGCTTGACTTCTCTTGGGAGAGTAAGTCCAAACTTACAATTCAATAATAGTGAGGCATGTGATACACGTGTGACAACGGGGTATGGCCCTTCTCCTGGAGATAAAAGTCTTTTTCTTGCATCATCAAACCCTCATAAAGTCCTGCTTAGGTAAATCCATCTGATGTACTCAGGCCATTTCAGTGTATCCGGTAGTCTTCTCTTTTCCCTCTCTTCTGCTCTGGTGCAAGGGGAGAAAAAGACATGACCTGTTGCCTAGTTTCTGCACTGACTCTTTGCTGGACTCAGCTGTTACTAATGTAGGCCACTCAGCAATCTTTGTTCAGATTTCACAACACCCACAAGGTTGCCACAGGGATAAATCCATCTCAAGGCTATTGCTGGATCTCCTCCTGACTGCTGTGGCCATTGCTCCTGGACTCTGAGCTTGCCTGGTTACTGGTGGGACCTATGATGGGAACTCTGGATCTCTACAATTCCTGTGGATGCTCCCATTTTGGAACCTAAGATCAGGAGAGAATAAGCACAAAGAGGATGGACTCTCAGTCACCATGGCTTGGTATGAGATAGACCTGTAGGAGATACCCCTATTCCACCTGACTTTCAGGGAGGTAGCTCAAAGTCATCCTGACTCTTCAGAGTTTCTAGTGAATGAGATTGAGAAATGGGTGGATTGAATCTTTTGTACTCACACTCAGTTCTAGCTCAGCAACACCTGCACCATCAGTGCTTCCATCCGCATCCAATTAGAAACATTTTCATCATCATATAACACAAGTCCCTGAATCATCTTGACCAGAAACAAGCTCCTCCTAAATATCCATATGGTTGCATTGGAAGCAGGCAGAGAATACCTGTGCAAGCATCAAGGTCTGAAACTAGGCAGGGAATATCCAGGCAGCCTTGTAGGCCACTTCCTCATTAACCAGTCTGCCCTCCCCATTATACATACATACTCAACCTAGAAACACAGATAGAGGAGTGCAGGTTTTCTTGTCTCCATTGTACACAATGAAACTGAGACACTCCCAGAGTTTAAGTGACTTGCCTGAGGTCACAAGACTAGTAAATTTGGGGCTAGGACCCCAATCCAAGTCTTCTGGCCCCCAGATTCTACCTTGAAAGCCTGACCAATGAAGAGTACACAAATGGAGTCCCCTTTAAATTTCCTCACTTTATACTCTTCCTAAGAGCAATGAGGCTATTCACTATGAAATCCAGACCTTACATGACTTTCTTCTGACAGTCTTCCATCTTTCCTCCCCTCTCCCAGGGCTCTATCTCCCCAGATTACCTGGTCAATAAAGATATGGCCTCAAAGTCAGGAAGACTCGAATTCCAATCCTACCTCTGGCACCTAATGGTTGTGAAACCCTAGGAAAGTCACTTCTCCTTTCAGTGTACAATTTCAGTGTATCAGACAAATCTTTGAAAGCAGAAGAAGTGGAAAAAGTGGCACCCTGCATACACGAAAGGAGTTTCCTCACCAGGGAGTTCCCTTAACCTATTAACTCACATATTTAGGCCCCATGACTAGGGCCATTTCTTAGGGCTGGGAGCTTCCCAGCTAGAGGCAAGGAAGTATTTGTTTCAATATCTTGTGCACGCTAAAATTAGATCTTTCAGTTCACATCCAAATAGGAGGTGCCAATTCCGAGGCCAGGAAAGGCTCACGGAGAGGTTTGAACAGTCACAGTTCTGAGGGACAATGTCCCTTCCACACCACTGCCACTCCTCCCGCAGCAGCCTCATGACTCCAGGCGGCCTGCATGGCCTCGAGGGCACAGGTGTAGGGCAAGGTGGGCAGCCGCATCTGCCAATACACAGGCTCTCTCCAGTCTCCAGCTACAACGCGAACCTCTCCAGGTCGACACTGGGGTTATCCCCGACTTGAGAGAGTCGGCCCTGCAGCTCGCTCAGTAGCGCTCAGCTTCGAGCCCCACCCACGGCTCCAGGCAGAGAATTGACTGGTGTCTCACAAATCAAAGTTAGCTTATTTTCCGCTGTTCCTCGAAGAGCCCTCACAGTAGGGTGGCAGCAGGCTATAAAGGAAGAGAGAACGTCGGAACTGTCTCTGTCACTCTCTCGGTCTGTCTCTTTCTCTGTATCTCTTTCCCTCTCTTCCCTCCCTTCCTTTTTCTTCTCCTCTCCTCTGTTCTTTCCTCCCCACTACTCCCCGCGTCTGTCCCCTCCCTCTCCACTCTCTCCTCTCTCCCTTCTCTCTCTTTCCCACCTGGAAGAAATAACATCTGGCCCCCACTTAAGGGACCGGGTTAGGAGTGATCAAGAGAGCTCTCCCTCCCTACGCAGTTGTCAGAGTTCCCACTTTGATAGTCATTCCCAGTCTCAAAGCGTTTTCCTCCTGTCTTCCTGATAGGGTAGTTGACCTACAGAGGACGAATCTAAGGCACAGAGACACAGTGACTTTCCAGCCTGACCACAGTGGAGTGTAAAGGTAGGCCGACCTCTGGTATCTTTATGAATACCGGGCCAGATCAGGCTGCTCTTTTTGACCTTAACAAATTCAACCTCAACCCTAACTCTTGTAATTTCAGCTCCCCCTCCCCAAGACGTTGTATTTGTTTGGTATATATTTGGCACTTATTTACCTTTGTTATGTACACACGTCTTCCCCTCCCCAACCTTGAGATTGGAAATTCCCTATCGGAGGAAGGGTGGACTGGATCTGACACCTGATTTTGCGTCTGACATCGATCGAGCATTTTGGGCACGCTGGCTCACTGACCGCTCCTTGCAGCTTTTTTTCCGGCATCCATAATTACCAACTCAAATGACCGAACTGCATTTTTGTAGGTTGGTAGGTGAATGTAATTTTTATAACACTTTTATTGGAGTTAAACTACGAGGCTTAAAGCTACCAAGTAAAAACTTCGTCGCTGTGAGCAGGATTCGAACCTGCGCAGGGAGCCCCCATTAGATTTCGAGTCCAACGCCTTAACCACTCGGCCATCACAGCACCTGAAAGGGGAAACAACCAAATAAGAGAAATAACGGACTTGAGAGCCTTAAAAACAATCCTATAGGTCCGGAGGACAGTCTTGTAATGGGCTACACACGCTACATGCGTGTATACAAAGGACCTCTCAAGAGTCCATGGGTAGCCAAGTGTAATCAATAGGTAGAATGCGTTCTAATTGTCCATCAGGTTCTGCACCGGCGAGGGGAGGGGGCAGAGAAGGATGGCAGGGGATGACACAGGAGCAGAGAGCAAGTCCCCAGATTCCAAGCACAGAATAAGGAAAAATGATAATAATAGTGATCACGCTACTAGTTCTATGACACTTAAAGGTTTGCAGCAAGTATAAGAAAAATACTCAGCATGTATATAATGCTTCATGGCTTGCAAAGCACTTTTCACATATCTTGTTTGATCCTCACAATGACCCTGTGGGGCAGGTGCTATCCCCATTTTACAGAGGAGGAAACTGAGGCAGACAATTAAAGGACTTGCTACTAGCAATTGCCTGAGGCTGGATTTGAAATCAATCTTCCTGACTATAGGTTCCGTTCAGTGCCAGGTAGCTGTCAATTATTCTTATCTCCATTTATAGAAAAAAAATGAGGGCAAAGGAAATTGAACTTGAAGTCAAAAGCAGACTGACTTCCTTTACAGTTTGTATGCCCAGCATTGAAAATGTGTGGCCTCCAGAAGACACTTTAACAAGTGCCTGAGATCTCAGAACCAGCCAGCATCAAAGTCGAGATTTCAAACCATCTCAGACTACGGGTTTAGAGAGAACTGCAGCACAGGGACACTAGAGCGTTTTAGTCTTTTCTCCAGCAGCCCTTCCCCTTCTATCTTAGCCATCACCAGACTGTATCTCTACCCTGGACTATCCTCCCCTACCTCCCGTCACCGTAAGGGCTTATCTTTCTATTTAACTAGCTCACCCTTTTTCCTTTGAATTAGAATGGTTTCTTTCTCCATCTCCTTAGAGCCCCCCTTCCTGATCTGGTCCACATATCTACAGGATCCTGGAATTTGGAGCTGGAAGCAGTCTTAAAATTTATCTGACCCACCCCCCAAATGATGGATGGAGAAACAGAGATACAGGGAGGTTGTGACTTGTTCTACGTCTGTAAGCATCAATGACAGTAAGCGAACTCAGGTGGTTTTGCCTACAAAGAAGATACATTTAGCACTTAAGTCCTAAGTCTTTTCTGCGAAAACCTAAACACCCCTTCCTTTCTAAGAACTTAATAAAAAGTGTTTGTCGTCTTGCCTTGAACCTTTGATCCATACCTTGGACTGAAGCCTAGTGACTAGGCTGGACCTCTCCTCTCCCTTTCTGAGCTGCTGCTAATCCTTAAATTACACTGTAGGGCTTTCTTTTCTTTTTTAACAAAAAGGCAAATTCTCTTGGGAAGAGTAAGTAGCAAAGGGCGGTCGGTCTATAAACCTTAGCGAGAATGAGTTTCTCGGATTCTTTCAACCACTGACTGCAACACAGATTTTGACAAACAATGAGGATAGATTAAGCATCCCTAACTCCTAGAGGTAGGAAGCCGAAGCAAATGGCCCTTCTCGGCTGTCAAAGGGCTGACTCTAAACCCACCTCCCACTGGAGCTGAGGTTCCTACGGCCAGGTGGGACTCCTTTTCATTAAAGAAAGCACCTCTTTTCTAGCCCGAAGCTCTTTGGGGCTGCCAAAGGGAGGGAGGGCTGAAAGTACTTGATTTTAGCTGGAAAGAACTGGGATAAATTTTCCCCAGCACGATGTTTCTATTTTGCTCTCTCAAAGCATGCACATTTCTTGCAAAGGAAGCAAGATTTATTTCTCATTAAAATATTTGTTCAAGGACCCAATTCAAACAGCAGTGCCAGGCTCCTCTTCCCTCTCTCTTTTTGGTTCACATCAGAAAGAATGAGTCATCACTCTGAGCTTGGTGAGAGTCAAGGGAGAGAAAATAAACAGATGCCTCCAAGGGTATTGTTTTAATCAATTCATGAAGATAGAGAGGGGGAGGGAAAGAAGGAGGCAGATCTGGAGCCTCCAAAGAGCCACAGAAAATGGCAAATTCCAAAAATTGGGTTTTATCATTGCTCCCCCCCAGTTCATTCAGAGACCTACTTTCTGAGGGTTACTTCAGGAGAGGTGGAACAACAAATATCTTCATTTGATTGTCAGCTTCTTAAGGCGGGGACTTTTCTTCTCCATATCCTCATGTTGCCTATCTTAAGAGCATCCTGGCCACAAGTGGGGACTTCTTATCCCACCGGGAAGTGCAGGAATGGCTGAGCTAGAATGGATCTCACAGGTCACCTCCTTCATTCCCCTCACTGGCAGAAAAGGAAACAGAGGTTCAGAGGGTGACAAAGACTTCAAAGAATGCTAACTGTAAGATGAGCTTTAAGGTGCATAAAAAATGGTCCTCTGTTGTCTCAGTTATTGTGGCAACTGAATCATGAGTCTTTGACTCCACTGTCTTCTCTTCATCAAGATAACCATTATCAATTCCTTCTCCCCTTTGACCTTCCCACATGGTAGTATCTGGTTAGACACTGATAGATTGTGGGATAAAACTATGAAGTGGAATTAAATGAAGCTAATGTAAAGGTCTTTATTAAGCATTTGCAATGTGTCTCCACTGTATGCTATGCGCTGGGCACAAAGTCACAAAGCGATAAAGGTCTTGCACTCTAATAGGGGAAGACAAAACCCATGTTGAGGGGCCACATTTTAGGAAGGCTGTTGTTCAAGTGAACCCCCTCAAAGAAGAAAGGACAACCCAGACAGGGAAAAGCCTTGAGCCTGTGTTCTGTGAGGATCTACTGAATAGGTCAAGGCTATTGAACTAAGAGAAGAGAAAGAGTTGGGTAATATAAAACCCAATTTTGATTTTTCTAAAGGATTGATATCTAGAAAAGACTTTAGACTTGTTCAACTTGGTCCCAGGGACAAGGGGGTAAAGAGGCCAGATAATCCTCAGGGTCTGGGCAAGTTTGGAACACACAAACACACACACACACACACACACCAACCCTTTCTAGATTGGACAATGGACTAGGAAATGTAGCCCACTGATGCAGCCTTTGAGAATCCCAGGACACACCAGATTCACAATGAGCACTTTAATGGGGGTCCATCTGGAAGCAAATCTGCAATGGAAAAGAAATGTGGTGAAGTGGACATAGAACAGACAAAGGATTCAAGACACTTGGGCTTCAGGTCCAGCTCTATGACCTTGGACAAGTCACTTAGTCTCTTTCTGCCTCATTTTCCTATAAGATAAATAAGGATTGAACCAAATGATCCCTAATGTCTTTTCCAGATCTGATATTCTATATTTCTGTGACCAGTTGTTCTGGGACTACTTGTGTATGAATGACCTAATCAACCTCCCAATAGTTCCAGAATCTCTCACCCTTTCTCCACTCGTGTGAGATCTGAACTCGTTCATGTTTCATCCCATTAGAAGAGATATACACATTAAGAAAGAAATGGATCATGGCTGCACTGCCCAGGCAGAGATCTGCTGCAAGTCTTTACTCTGCATTTAAATATGTAATAATTAGCCAGCCACCTGGCTCTTTCTTGACTTCACCTGGCCTAGGTGGTTCTAGTAATAGTAATATTGCATGGAAAATTCAAATATCCCATACACTAGAGAGAAATAAATCCATAATTTTAAAAGCATGCTAGGAAGTCTGAACTCTGTTTTCTAGGACAAAATAATTCTTAATATTTTGGATAAGATCTTAAAATTCAAATCATGTTTTCATGCTGTTTCAAATAAAACTAGTGCTACCGAAGCAAACCCTAGACATCACTATGCTCTGGGAAAGCTTAATTCTGGCCCCTGCAGTGCCTTGCTATTGAGGGCCAGTATTAGAAATGTAACCTTAGACAGCTCTGTTATAAACTCATATCCTTGCTTTCTCATAGCTTCCTTCAAAATACTTCCCTGGGGAAGGACCTTATCATCCTTGGAGAAAAGCTCGCTATTTTAAAAGCACTGTCTCCCCATCATGGTGACTAGTGACCTATCTTACATTTCTACAGAAGAAACAAGGACAGTTTTTCCCTGTGTCTGGAACACTGTAAAAGTTGTGCCTGTATAACAAATACAGATGGTTAGTTAGGGCTATTTCTTATGCTTAAACATTTTACCAAATGTGCTCATGAATATAGTGCATTCCATGACTCCAGACTGCTCCTTGTTACCTTCAGCATCAAATCTAAAATTCTCTGTTCTCCTCTTAGAGCCCTTCATGCTTTGCCTTTCTTACCTTTCCAGATGTCTTATATCATCCCCCATTGTACTAGACAACCTTTGCTTTTACTTGCAGAAGATGCTTCATCTCTTGACTCTGGGCATTTTCTCTGGCTCTTCCTCATGCTTCAATTCCCTCTACCTCTAGGGTTCCTTGGCTTTCTTCAAGTTTCACCTGAAGGTCCACTTTCCAGGTCCCTGGACAACACGCATTGTATATGCATTCAGTTTTACTGCATATGCCTTGTTTGTGGGGATTTGTTGGCATTTTCTCTTCCCTATTAGAATGGCATCTTCTTGAGGGCAGGGATATTTTTAGCTCTTACACATAGCAAGTATTTGATAAATGCTCATGAGTTAGACTTGAAATAACTCAGTCTGCCATTTTGCACATGCATTCCATTCATCAGAGTGGTAATGAGACAGGAGAGGAGTCTGTGGTACAGGATAAAGCAAGTGTCCCCACTGGCCAGAACTTCAAAAGTGTGAGCTCTTGTGACAGTAGGGCAAGAAGTTGCTCTTAATGGATAAGGTCAGTCTTGTCAGTCTGGAAAATCATAGAAACAGAAATTGAGACCTACAAAGGACTTGAACACTCAAAGGTTTTCTTTGCTAGATGGAGAAACTGGGTCCCAGAGAAGTGAGATGACTTGCCCAAGGTCATGCAGGAATTAAGGAGCAGAGCTGAGATTTTTGGACTCGGGTTCCATGACTTTTCCACAGTACTATGAAATCCTGCACATGTGTGTGCATGTCCACAACTTGGTCAGATGTGTCCACCAGAAAGGCTGCAGCTGCTAGGGCACATGAGTATCATGAGCTGAGAGGGGCCTCCTGTGCTTAGAGACTTATCCAGAACCAAGAGAGACAGTGTGGTGGAAGGGAAAGAAGATGTGAAGCCTTCTGACTCAAGGCCACCACCACACCAAGAAGCCCTTTCTAAAAAAAAGCATGACATTTCATTTTCCATGTTACGCAACAATTGTTGATATCGTTGCTTAGTCTGTGGCCAACTCTTTGTGACTTCATTTGGGGTTTTCTAGGCAGAGATACCATAATGGTTTGCTCTCTCCTTCTCCTTCCTCATTTTACAGATAGGGAACTGAGGCAAATAGGGTTAAGTGACTTACCCAGGGTCACGCAGCTAGAAAGTGTCTGAGGCCAGATTTGAATTCATGATGAGGAGTCTTCCTAACTCTAGACACTGCAGTCTATCCACTGTACCATTTAGTTGCTCTAGGGAAGGATTATATCTATCATTGTAATTTTGCTGGTTATGTTTAAAGAAATGGTTTCATGATCATTTTTCCCTTCTTACAGGAATTGTGGGGATGAAGAAGGAAGGAAGATTATTGCTTTGCATTGATAGGAGGACTCATATTTAACCCAAGTATCAAAGCATAAACCCTGCTCAAAAGAAATTTATTATTATGACTATAGTCAAAATCATCATTATCATGATATTTACAGAAATAATTCTGGAACATACTGATAGTACTTCATCAAAGAACACTAGCGGCTGACAATAGATATCCAGCCCTAAATTTGTTGGCCATAACTATAGCTTGTTTACAAAGAGGAATCTATGAAATGGTAAAGAGCAGTGAGGTAGTGCCATAGTGCATAGACTGCTGGGCCTGGAGTCAGGAAGACTCATCTTCCTGAGTTCAAATCTGGCCTTAAACACTTACCAGCTGTGTGACCTTTAGCAAGTCACTTAATTCTGTTTGCCTCAGTTTCCTCACCTGCAAAATGAACTGGAGAGGAAAATGGCAAACCACCACTCATATATCTTTGCCAAGAAAACTCCAAAGGGGGTTGGGAAGAGTTGTACATGATTGAACACCAAAAACAAAATGAAATGGTAAATATTCAAAAGTGTAATCCAAAGCCCTACCCACTCATGGATGCTATGCACATGAGCTCAACCAATAATGTGTCACAAAAGGAGCATTGGACAAGTGACCAAGTCATGTAGGTTTATTTCTAGAAATAGAGATGTACATAGTAATTCAGGACCAAGTCATTGCCACTCAAAATTGTACAAGAGTTGTCATGAAGAAACCTGGACTCAATGAACAATGAAAATTATGCAAGGAAATAATAGAAATTGTGTAATCCATCACTATAGGTTGAAAAAAAATAATATCAACTGAATACCTTTGACAAAATGACCTGAAGGCTTAAGATTGTATATCAGAGGATAATTAGCTTTCATAAACAAATACATCCTCAATCCTTACACTGCAAATGAGACAAAAAAATATCCTGAAAGTGAAGGAAATAAACAGCACTGTAACTGAACTATTATCACAGTCAGAATTGTTCACAATTATCTAGGTGTAACATTGGTCCATAAAAATTTAAGAATAGTTTTTTTTAATTGATGTAGCCATGACAATTACTCTTACTCTCCAAGATACATGGAATGAAAGGATCTCAAAATATAGAGACCTACTCAAGCGAATAGAAACCATGTTGGAACAGGATGATATGCATATTGTTCATATTGACCTATCTGCTACCTGGAAATGTCCCAAAGATGGTTTGGGTGAGTCTACAGAAAGTGACTTTATTTCCTAATACTTTTATGTAATTACAAAAGAAGTCATGCTATTGACTAATGCAAAAATACACATATGCATATGTGTATATATACATATTTAATATAAAAGAAAAACTGTAGGATAGTGACTTGTCCTTATACCACTTTTATTTTCATTCCATCCATAAAAAGAGAAGAATAATGATAATGATGATGATACTAATTTCATCATTGCCCACCCAAGTTCTTCTCCAATGCTTTATTTTGGCATAGCAGTGACCCTAGATTCAGGAAAGCTATGACAAAATTCTGTCAGGTCCTAACAATCTAGAACGACTCCAAGTACAGTCTCAGTCCTAGAGTGTGGGTCTCTCAGATCAAATGAGAAAATATTTGGAAAGTGCTTAGGGCACTGCCTAGCAGACAGTAGGTATTTAATAAATGTTTATTGCCCTTCCCAGGCTAGGGACAGTTTAGCTGTTGTCAGAGAAACTCATTAGCTGATTCTCATTGGTAGTTTTGGTCAGCCAAATTCAGAAGACATCAGTAAGTTTGAGCAGAACTAGATTATGACATCTTTCTGGAGGAGGTCCCAACAATGATAATGTCATATATCCTTGAATTACTAACATCTAATATCTCATAGTGTATAATTCAATATGATCCCAAAGTGCTTTTCACCCATTTAATCCTGCGGAATCACATAAGCATCCAATTGGAAGATCCTTAAGGACCATGCAATCTAAGCCATGGTTGAGGTAGAATCCCATCTACAACACACAGCTGCCCCATCCCACTTTGAATCCCTAGGAAGTTGTCCTTGTATTAAACCTAAATCTTCTCTGTGACTTCCATCAGACAGTCTTCATGTGGCCAAGCAAAGCTGATGCCCTACATGGCAGCCCTTCAGATATTTGAAGACAACTGCCCCATCCCTTCCAGGGATGAATTCCTCCAGTCCTTTCACCAGAGCTGCCTGATGCCTGGCCTTTCCCATAATGCCACATACCTTCTTGGAGATAGTCACAGCCAACAGGCAGTCTCCAAAACAAAACCCAAGGCTGCTGGTGCCATGAGACCCGACCATCTGACTCTCCTGCAGCAGTGTAAAAGGGGATTAGCTTTGTTGTTGCAACCTTGTGTGAAAGGGTCCACGTATATTAACATCCCCATTTAACAGATTTTTTAAGCCTTGCAATCTAGAGCATTAATTAACTTGTTTAATGTAAAATTGAGGAGAACTCTAATACATGAGTCACTTGACTCAGAAAAACCCCACAGCTATTTATCTGGCCCATGAACAAAACTCACCTTACAGATGTTGCCTTATTTGAGCTGTCAGAAAATCAGTGAAGGGACTGCTATAGACATGACATTATCGTTCTAACTTTGCAGATGTAGATACTAACACCCAGACACTTGCCTAGTGTAACACAGCTATGAGATCAGACTCCAAGATCAGCCCCTTTCTAATAGCTCTCACAGCCTAAGAGGGCTCTTTCCATATGACAGAACTGGTGTCCTGAGTAGGGATGGCTTGGTTTTGAATCTTCTCATAGTTACTTACTATGCGACCTCTGCTCTTTTCTCATCTCTGAATCTCAGTCTCTTCACTTGTAAAATAGGGAACTAATATTTCTACTCTCTACCTCATGGACTCTTGTAAGGCTCAAATGAGAGACTCTCTGTAAAGCACTTCATAAATGCTGAGGCACCCTGTGCTCGCCAGGTGGAGGGAACCAGGTGGCAAAGGGGATAGGAATACTGAGCCTGGAAGACTCATCTTCCTGTGTTCAAATCCATTCTCAGACATATACTAGGTATGCAACCCTAAGCAAGTGACTTCATCCTGTTTGCCTTAGCTTCCCCTTCTGTAAAATGAGCTGGAGAAGTAAATGGCAAACCACTTTGGTATCTTTGCCAAAAAAGCCCCAAATGCCATCATGAAGAATTGGACACAACTGAAATGACTAAACAAAAAAGCACAACAAAATGCTTGTCATATATTATTACTTTAGTGTGAGAGGGTCACTTTTCTTTGGACCTAGCCTGTGTTCATGTTGTGATTGCAGAGAGGCTGTCACTATGAATGAGTATACCTGAGAATGAGAGCATCATGGCAGAGCTTATAGTAATGATATAGTAAATGATAATAACAATAATTAGACAGTGCTCTAGGTACCTCATTTGAGTCTTACAACAGCCCTGCGAGATATGCAGTATTATTGTCTCCATTCTACAGATAAGTAAACTGAGGCCGAAAAAAATCAAATGGCTCATCCAAGTTCACTCAACTAGTAGGTGTCTGAGGCAGGTCTGAGGCAGACTCCAGGTCCGGCTCTCTGTCCACTTTGACATCTAGCTGCCACTATAAAGAGGAATGTTCTGGGGGAAGAGATTGAACTTAAAATCACAGGGCCTGAGTTCAATCCTGGCTGGACTTGAGTAACCTTAGATATATCACTAAACATCTCTGGGCCTCGGTTTCTTTAGATGTAAAAGAAGGGGGCTGCACTAGTAAATGTTCAACTTCTAGCTCTAGATCTATGATCTCTCTGTGACCCCTTCTAAGTCTCAGTTTCCTCACCTGCAAAATGAGGGACCCCCATGGTCCCTCCCAGCTCAGATGTAAGACTCTAAAGGTCAGGTTTTCTGCCTTTCAACCAGTACAAGGTGAGAAGAGCTCATTGCACTTACATTCATTTTAGGTCGCTTGACCCTTGCCTGTGGCTGTGCGGTGCCCGGCTCAATTCCATTGTTCTACAACGAGGCATTCTTGATAGGAACCAGACCCCTGAGCTGCTAGAGTACTTAGAGGTCTAAATATTTGCTTGCAAATTTGGCTGATCAACCGAGTGAAAAACCAGGGCACTTGTGTCTTTTCCTTGGGACACACACACACACACACACACACACACACACACACACATCCTTTCAATTCTTGCCAGGGATTTTACAAGTGAGGCCTGTCCACTTAAAACCAAAGAAGGGGGAGGAGAGAGGGAGATGGAAAAGACAATTCTTTGACTTCCAACGTGGAGATCGGAAGGCTTTTCAAGATAGATTATACTTGTTCTTCTGTCTTCCTAGCAATGGCTTTCTTGTCCAAACCTCCTGTGCCAAGGCTCTGTACCATTCTACCTCAGTGAGCTTATGTGCTCTTAGCAATGTAGGTTCAAACTGATGCTGAGGAACACTGAAAACCACCTGGTGGTGAGAACATACACCATGAATACACCACGGCTTTTGAACCAATTCAAAGGAAGGGAAAACCTCCCAACCCTTAGAAGAGCCCCCATCACAAAATGATGAAGGCTGCCTTGGGAGATCAAAGGTTACATCAAAGGCTTTGGGGACTACTGGAGCAGGCTGTTATAGAGGGAACTTAGTTGGGGTTCTAGTTGCCCCTCGGCATGCCCCTGAGCTCCCCTCCAATTCAGTGATTCAGCTATTGAGGATGTGAAATTTCCTGACAGACCTAAATGGTCTAATGTTTGCATACGGCCTCCATATTCTTTTTAAACTAGGCCATTAAAATTTACAGCTGCCTCTGGGAATGGGAGAAGCAGAGTGGTTATGGATTCATTTACTTCAACCAAGCAATTTTAGGCAGGAAAGGAAGGAAGGAGAGGAGGAAGAGAAATGGAGGGGGTGTGCTGCTGGCAGGCTTGGGTCATGGCAGGACCGAGTCCATGAACACTGTTTGTACATACCTTGTGTGTACAATTTATGCAGTTTGTGTCTCTCATTAAGAAGGAAATCCTGTGAGGAGGGACCATGTTTTGGCCTTTCTTTGCATCCCCAGCATTTGGGACAGTGCCTGGTGCCTGGCCAATAATAATCACTTAATCAAGGTTTGTTGAGAGACAGACAGAGCTGTCACACAAGTCTCATCAAGGACAAAATCAACATTTAAGCCGAAGTTGTGATGTTCATTTTTCTTGTGGTCTATGACTTTCAATCTCCCTTCCAAAGGAGAAAAGAGATGGGAAATGGCACAGTAGGAAATTTGACTGAGTGCTTCCCCTGCTTTCAAAATCTCTGACTGCCCCAAACCTCCCTGAAGGTAGCAGGGCTTAGTATGCTGACTTGGTGCTTGGCAGAAAAACCCACTCACTACTCTCTGTAGTGCTTCAAAGTTCACAAAGTTGTGGTTGTTGTTGAGTTGTAACTATCCTGTGAGGATGCCAGAACCCCATGATGCTCATTTGTAAAATGAAAAAGTCAGGGCCCAGACAGGTTGAGACACTTCCGTGTAGCTCCACAGCTGTGACAGCCTCCACTGGACTTTGGAATGACCATCTCCAGATGCTTGGTGGAATAGCCACAGGTGAAACCGCCTGCCCAATGGTCATCCATCCAGGTGAACATGCCACATGAATGAAGGCTACTTTATCTCTATTAAGACAGTGCCAGGTTCAAATCAGGTGGGACCAGGAAATCATTCATTTACCCCAAAGCAAACTTTGCCAAATATGGAGGCGTATGCAGCTTCAAAACTGTTCAGGGGTTCAATTTAATTTAATTTTTGTATACATTTACTTGATATTTTTGTTGATAAACACATTTTCATTGGTCTTGTTTCTCCCAGGCTGAATCCCTTGCACTTGACTCTACCATCATCCTATCCTTCCCTTCCCCACCTCTCTGGGAAAAGCTTTCCTCAAGGAGATTGCATACCCTCCTCAGGATGCTGGGCTTCTTCTGCCCCTCAGATTGGAGGCACAGAAACTGGAGCACAGAGCCTTCCCAGAGCCTTCCTTCAGCAAATGGCACATTTCTCATCAGCTGCTCTGCTTGCTTTCTGCTCCTCCACTATCAGGTCCCTTCCCCACCAAGAAAAGCCCATCATCAGGAAATTGTCTTCTTATCCTCCACACACACTCTTCCCCCTTCTTTTTATGCATTATCTTTCCCCATCTGGTGATAAATCCTCACTCTTTGATGTCATGGACTATCTTTATTTTTATTTCTGTCGCCAGCAATCAGCACAGACCCTAGCATGGAATAGTGCCTAATAAATGTTCGTCACATGCATTATCATTTATCATTTGTTTTTAAAATCACCTGTGTTTCCAAGTAAATAACAGTAACACTTTAAGATCAGAAAATCATTTTACAAATATGACCTGTTTACCCTAACAGCATCCCTGAGCACTAGAAGCCATTATCATCCTTATTTTATAGATCAGGAAGCTAAGGCAAACAGATATTAAATTACTTGCCCAGGATCACACAGTTATTAAGTTTCTGAGGCCAGGTTTGAACTGAAATTTAGTGGATGCCAGGATCCATTCTCTATTTATTCTGTCACCTAGCTTCTTCAATGCATCCCTCCTCCAACCTAATCCCAGACAGTCATTGATTATAATAAAGAACAAAAATAAAGGGGTGGGGGAAATCACCAAAACTAACCAACATATGTTATGTGCAACTTTGTACCCTCATTGATCATCCCTCTATGGAAGAGGGGAAAAAAGAGGAGAGAAAGAAAGAAGAGGAGAGGATCTGAAAGGAGGATGAGAAAAAAAAGGGGTGAAGGAAAAGAAAATGCAGAACTCCAGAGATTTGTTGTGTTACATGTCATCAGGGACAAGGGAAGATGACCACCAGCAATAGAGAGCAGACTACAGCAAAGACTGGCCTTTGCCTCTTTCTTGTCTGGGGACCAAGGGTGGGGATGGGGTGAATGAGAAGGCAACTATAGTAAGGATTAATCTCAACCACAGAAAGGTTCAGAACTGGGTCATAGAGAGCCTCAGTTTTGCCAGATTGTCACGGCCGACAGGAAACAAATTAGCAAGTGAACAGTTTTCGTGCATGAGCTGAGCATCATCTCTAAAATCCAAATATTTCCTGGAAGAGCAGGCCAAGGGACTAATCAATGCATACATCCAGAAACCATGACGAGGTCCAAGGTTCAAGGCTTCCACTTTATGCTCTAAATTCATGGTCAGATCATCCTAGACAACTCTGTGGTGATAGAGGGATTCCAAACAAACTACCTAGTATTCTCATACTCTTCTGATAAAGTAATGAAAATCTGCCTCCTCTGAAGATTCTATACCTCTTTCTGTCCTTGTCAACACATTGAAGGCCATCCACAACCAAATTCTAAGGGATCTTTCAAACCTTACCCCAAATTTCCCCTCCCTTCATACACCGTACATCACAGCCAAACTGGCAGAGCTATTGTTTCCTAAATTTGAAATTCTATCTCCTGCCTCCACACAGTTGCATAAACTGCCCATTTCACTTGGAAATTATTCCTCCTAGTCTCCACTTCTTAGAATCCTGAGCTCCCTCCAAAGTGTAGCTTGGGTCAGAAAGAATAAATTAAGAAAAGAAAATGGAGTGACCCTGGAAAGTATCTTGGAGTGATACTGGAGTTTGTGGGCATGTTTAGTGATCTCCCAGAGAAGACTGAGGAAGAGAAGTGGGTCATATAGGAGAAGCAACTCCATGGGGAACCAGATGGGTGTGGGGGTGGGGATTTGGTAGGGCAGGAACATTCCCAGAAGTACTTCTAATACAGAAAAAGGGGCCTCTGGGTATCAGGGAACAATGACAATGGAAGAGAATTGCTGAGCTCTTCAACTCATTCAGATCAATTGCTATTTATTGAGTGCCTAAAGTGTACCAGGCAGTGTGCTTGGTGCTGGGAACATTAGGGCAGAAACAAGGGTATTTCTGTCCATCTGATCCCGACCCTGCTGTGCCATTATCATCCATGTTAATCCCAATGTGCAAGAGATCTCTCTTGGAGTATTTTCAATTTCATGGGCACCAGAATTGACTTGTCTATCTTTATGCTTCCATAATCACCATATGACTCAACCAATGACTTTTCTGATCGTACATTTATCTTCTGACATCCTGTACACCAGTGGTGTCCAACTCAAATAGAAAATGACTTCAAAAAACACGATTTTTTCCTTCATGAGGTGGAAGAGAGATGGAGCATTAGGGGCAGGCACTCAACTGACCAACATTCATAAGTCATACTCTCTGAATGTTCCTTTCCAAAAACCTTTAAAATAATACCTCAAAATAAATTTGGAACAGCAGAACCAACAAAAAGTAGGGGTAAGATTTTTTTTGCATAAGAAAATTTAAGAGGTAGTCAGGAAAAGGCTGTAACACCTGGGGGGGATGTCTGGTCAAGGTCCATCTATAGCCCACAGAGCCTAGGGGAGGCAATGGTGGCCATAGCAACAGGAGCTCTTAGCCCACAGATGGTGAGGGGGTCAGAATGATCATAAAGCGATTACAGGGGACCATTTTCTGGCTCTGGACACAGAAGAGACTGAATGACAACTTCATTGCCCATAGGCTGAAGAAAGAGCTCACAGTTCCAGGGGAGAGATGTCATTGGTCCTCTTTGAGAATGAAGGGCAGAGGCAGAACTAAGATAGTGGAGAAAAGACAGAACTCACCAGTGCTCTTCCTGGAACCTCTCCAAATACCTTTAAATAATGTTTTAACATATATTCCAGTGTGGCAGAACCTACAAAGGAACAAAATGAAACAATTTTCTAGCACTAGATGACTTAGAAGGTCAACAGAAAAGATCTGTTGCAGCAGGGTGACAGTGAAGAGCTGTCCAGTGTAGGTCAAGCCCCTCAGACCAGCAGTAGATGACTTGGAGATAAAACTCAGAGATGACTAAATCAGTGATGGCAGTCGTGATTTCCAGACCTCTCAGCACACAGACAGTAATGGAGTTGAACAACGGGTCAGAAGGAGGTTACAGGAGTCTCCCTTTGCTGGTACCAGGAGCAGGACCCTGTTGCATTGTCCATAATCAGAACCAGGCAGCAGGCCTATGTCTCAGTGCCAGGGCAGGGAGG
Source organism: Bettongia penicillata ogilbyi (assembly GCA_023548195.1). Classification (NCBI taxonomy): domain Eukaryota; kingdom Metazoa; phylum Chordata; class Mammalia; order Diprotodontia; family Potoroidae; genus Bettongia; species Bettongia penicillata. Next base: position 7,835,912 of record JAJHZJ010000134.1, on the reverse strand, counting down.
ATCAATATCCCACTAGAGTTTGGGGCCACAAGAGAACTGAGATTTTGGTAAGAATTCCAGGATGGTAAAGAGTGCTTGTGGTCATTCACAATCCAGAACACAGAACAGGAGAGTAGTAAATGCAATTATTCCTAGACCATCACCACCTTAGAAGAACTGAAAACCTACATGTCTCCAAAATTATCTCTGAACACAGCTGCACAAAAATCCTGAAGCTTAGGACAATGACTTCTCCACTCTGAAAGTAGGTCCCCAATTTAGCATAGAGTTAAAAGTCGAGAAATAAATTTAAAGATGAGCAAACATCAGATAAAAAATTCTTATTGTAGAAAGATACTATAGGGACAGGGAAAATGAAAACACAAAGTCAGAGGAAGACAGCAAGATCAACAAGATTCAAAGTCTCAGGAAAAAAACTGAATTGGCCCCAGGCCATGAAAGAGCTCAAAAGGGATTTTAAAAATCAAGCAAATGAGGTAAAGGAAAAAATTGGGAAAGAAATGAGAGTGAGACAAGAAAATCGTGGGAAAAAAAGGGTCAATAACTTGGTAAAGGAGGCACAAAAATCTAATGAAGAGAAGAATGCCTTAAAAATAGAATTGGCCAAATGGAGGAAGAGGCACAAAAGTTCACTGAAGAAAATAATCCCTTAAAAGTTAGAATTGGGCAAGTGGAAGCTAATGAATTTATGAGATGTCCAGAAACAATAGAACAAAATCAAAAGAATAAAAAAAAATAGAAGAAAAAGTGAAGTATCTCATTGGAAAAACAACTGATATGGAAAACAGGTCAAGGACAGACAATTTAAGAATCATTGCACTATCTGAAAGTCATGATAGAAAAAAGCCTATACATCATCCTTCAAGAAATTATCAAGAAAAACTGACCTGATATTCTAGAACCAGAGAGTAAAATAAAAATGAAATGAATACACTAATAACCTCCTGAAAAAGATCCCAAAATGAAACTCCCAGGAATATTATAGCCAAGTTTCAGAACTCCAGGTCAAGGAGAAAGCATTGCAAGAAGTCAGAAAAAAACAATTCAAATATTGTGGAGACACAGTAAAGACAACACAAGATCTAGCAGCTTCTATATTAAGGGAGTGGAGAGCTTGAAATATGATATTCTGAAGGGCAAAAGAGCTAGGATTACAACCAAGATTTATCTACCCAGCAATACTGAATTTAATAATTCAGGGGGTTCCCCTGAACACTCAATTCAATAAAAATTCATTCAGTTCAATGGGCATCCGACAAAATAGAGGACTTTCAAACATTCCTGATGAAAAGAACAGAGTACAATAGGAAATTTGACTTTCAAATACAATACTCAAGAGAAGCATTAAAAGATAAACATGAAAGAGAAATCATAAGAGATTCAATAAGGATAAACTGTTTACTCTTCTACATGGGAAAATGATACTTATAACTCCTAAAACTTTCTCATTATTGGAACACATAGGAGTATAGAGAGAAATAGGGCATGAGTATGAGTTGAATATGATGGGATGATTATTTAAAAAAAGAAAATTAAGGGATGAGAAAGAAGCATGCACTAGGTGAAGGGGAAGGTAGAATAAGATAAATTATCTTACATAAAAGAGGCACAAAAGCATGGAGGAAAAGATAGAGGAAGTGGAGGGAGCATGTGAGCCTTATTCTCATCAGAATTTACTTACCAGGGGAACAGAATCCACTCAGTTGGTTATAGAAATAGAAAATTTTACCATACAGGAAAGCAGGGGTTAAGGAAAGGTCAAAGTGACATAAGGGAAGGCAGATTGAGGGTGGTAAAAGTTAGAAACAAAGCACTTTTGAGAATGCACAGAGTGAAAGGAGAGGGAGATATGAATAGAATATAGAGGTGAAATGATGATGGAGGGAAATATATAGTTATTAATCATTATTGTGAAAAAATTATAGCCAGTTTCTCTAATACCTCATTTCTTAAATATATGCAAAACTGAATCAAATTTACATTTGCCCAATTTGCTTTTTTTTTCCTTTGAGGCTTTGTTTGTTGTTTTCATGCCATTGTTTTCTGAGTTTGTGTCTTGGTCTTTCCTGGCACTAACTTTTTATGATCAATTTTTTTTTTTGCTCATTTTTCCAGTCTATTTAAAGTTTGGCTCTGTTTCCCTGGGGGAGGGGAGGCATTGTCCCATAGACTTTTTCTATGCTCCTATTTTCACAGCTAGTTGAGGGTGCTGGCTGTTCCTCATATGACTCATATAATACTTTGCACCTTTTCTCTGCCCCTTTGCAATGACTGGAATTGCCTCAAATCAGGAATTCAATGGTACCTCATCTCCACTTCTTAGCACCCCTGACTTCCTTCAAAATCATAGCAAGTCCCATATTCTGTAGGAGAACAGTCTTCTATGATTTTTCTATGCATCAGGTATGGACCTGATCATGTATGTACCTGCTGCCTCCTCCATTAGAATGTGATTTTAAGGGCAGGACCCCTTTTTGTTTTAAATATTTCTTTGTACCTCCATCATTTAACATAGAGACTGAAACATTATAAGTGATTCTTATTGATTTAAGTGTAAATGAATATAGGGCTCTAAAAAGCATTGTGAACTATTATGAAGTTCCAGACAAGAGATAGAATGTTGGATGTCCTCCTAAGTATGTTACAGAGGCAACTCTTGTTCAGGTATGAAGTTGGACCAAAAGGCATCTGATGTCTTTTACAACACAGAAATATTCTATGATTCTCTCTGAGGACCTTAGGGAAACAGACAGTCTTTTCATCCCTATAGCATGGTGTTCCCAAATGCTACCATGCTCTTAGGTGGAATTGAAAGGCAATTGAGTTATGGTCCCTTGTGGTTCCAAGTCTGGAACCCTTGCTACTTGACTGTGCTGTCCCACAATGTCCAATGAGTATCAGCCAAAACAACTGAGGAACAGAAGTCTCTGGGTAGAGGAGGGGATGGTGGGAGTGTGCTAGCTATGTTTAAGAATTTGAAGGATTGTCTTGTGGAAGAGAGATTAGCCTGTTCTCCTTGGCCCTAGAGAGCTAGAATAAGATAAATAAGTGCCAATTACAGAGACAGATTTCCACTCAAAAGAAGGAAATACTTCCTAGGAATTAGGGCTAATCCCATGGGCACTGGGGCCTTTAGGAGTTAGTAGCTCTTCATTTAAAGAGCTTAAAACAAAGGCTTGTTCCAGAGAGTATTCCATCCAGGCTCAGGTTTGACAAGATGGCCACAAAGTTCTCTTGCTTGGCACTAGACATTAAACATGAAATGGTGATTTTCCAAGATCCCTTCTGGCATTTTTAAAATATATGTGGAGAAAACTCCTAAAGCAAAGAGAGGAATTGAAACCAAAGTTTTTGATGGTGCCACTCATAAGACTTTGTGTTTCAATCTCTCCTCCTCCTGCCCCAAGAAGGCTGCTCCACATTTGGCTTTGTCAGAGTCAATCTAGGGCTGTCAGATACAGGCATCGATGCCCACCCCCCAGCTCTGTCACAGTCTGAAAGGGAAATGCGCAGGCACATTCTTCAGGTCCCTGGAGAGCTGGCAGGTGGTGGTGGCATGTGGAATGATTTCTCCAGTTTCTCTTTTCTTCAATCACAAAGGATTGAGGAGGAAGGATAAAGGAGATGACCAGAAAATATGGTGAAGTATATATAAGGAAGACTGAAATGACTTTCTTGTTGCTTCTTACTTCCCTTTGTGTGACCAAATACAGCCTGTAACTAAAATCTTCATTTTCCCCACCACCACCTTTGCTTCCCTCTTTATTTTTTTTGAGGGGTCTCTAATCAATGAATTATGAATCAGAGGGGTGGAGCCAAGATGGCGGAGTAGAAAGACTCACGTATGCTAGCTCCGAACCCACAGCCCATATATTTCCCACAAGAAGAACTCCCCACAAATTCTGGATCACTTCAAGGTGCACAGAAACACAGTGGAAAAGATTTCCATTCCAGAGAGCCCTGGAGAGCCGTCCCCAGGGTCTGTTGCACTCCGGAAAGTGGAGCCCACCCCTGCCTTGCCCTGGCCGGGTGGCCCCAGAGGAACAGATCTGAACAGGCTTCAGGGACGGAATCTCCAGTGGCTGGGAAGGTCCCTCCACCCACAGACGCTACAGGTCAGTGAGAGAGATGTCTGGGCTGGCCGAGAGGGGAGCAGGGTGTCTCCATGACTCGGGGCCCCTTGGGAGGCAGAGGCAGCAGCAGAAGCAGCAGCAGTGGCCCCCGGGACTACCCGAGCAGGCAGGATCTTCATTACTGAAGGTATCTGCATAAACCACCTGAAGGAGCTGACACTGGGAGGCGGCCCTGCCCCCACCCACCCCATTACTGAAGGTCTCTGCATAAAGCCCCTGAGGGAACTGAGCCTGGGAGGCGGGCCTGCCCCCACCCAAGCACCAGAACTTAAGCTCACATTGAATAGCAGCCGCTCCTGCCACTGAAAGCCCTGAGGCTGGGAAGCAGCATTTGAATCTCAGACCCCAAGCACTAGCTGGGCAGATTTAGGCGGGGGTGGACAGGAATCTCAGAAGACAAGTAACTGGCTGGGAAAATGCCCAGAAAAAGGAAGCAAAATAAGACCATAGAGAGCTATTTTGATGGGGTGCAGATGTTCCCACCCTTCAATTCTGATGATGAGGAAACATTCTTACCATCAGGGAAAGATGTGGAGGTCGGGGCCTCTGGATACCAGACACCCCAGGTGGATGTCCGGTGAACACAGGCCATGGAAGAGCTGAAAAAGTATTTTGAAAAGCAAGTTAGACAGGTGGAGGAAAAACTGGGAAGAGAAATGAGAGAGATGCAAGAAAAGCATGGAAAATGGGTCAATACCTTGGTAAAGGAGACCCAAAAAAAGGCTGAAGAAAATAACACCTTGAAAAATAGGCTCACTCAATTGGCAAAAGAGGTTCAAAAAGCCAATGAGGAGAAGAATGCTTTCAAAAGCAGAATTAGCCAAATGTAAAAAGAGGTTCAAAAGCTCACTGAAGATAATAGTTCTCTCAAGATTAAAATGGAATAGATGGAGTCTAATGACTTTATGAGAAACCAAGAAATCACAAAACAAAACCAAAAGAATGAAAAAATGGAAGAGAATGTGAAATATCTCATTGGAAAAATAACTGACCTGGAAAATAGATCCAGGAGAGACAATTTAAAAATTATGGGACTACCTGAAAGCCATGATCAAAAAAAGAGCCTAGACATCATCTTCCATGAAATTATCAAGGAAAACTGCCCTGATATTCTACAACCAGAGGGCAAAATAAGTATTGAAAGAATCCATCCATCACCGCCTGAAAGAGATCCAAAAAGAGAAACTCCTAGGAACATTGTGGCCAAATTCCAGAATTCCCAGGTCAAGGAGAAAATATTGCAAGCAGCTAGAAAGAAACAATTCCAGTATTGTGGAAATACAATCAGGATAACTCAAGATCTAGCAGCTTCTACATTAAGGGATTGAAGGGCATGGAATAGGATATTCCAGAAGTCAAAGGAACTAGGGCTCAAACCAAGAATCACCTACCCAGCAAAACTGATTATAATACTTCAGGGGAAAATATGGTCTTTCAATGAAACAGAGGCCATTCAAGCATTCTTGATGAAAAGACCAGAGCTGAAAAGAAAATTTGACTTTCAAACACAGGAATGAGAAGAAGCATGAAAAAGTAAACAGCAAGGAGAAGTCATAAGGGACTTACCAAAAGTGAACTGTTTACATTCTTACATGGAAAGACAATATTTGTAACTCTTAAAATTTTTCAGTATCTGGGTAGTTGGTGGGATTATACACACACACATACACACACATATATACGCATGCATGCACACACACAGAGACAGAGAGCACAGAGTGAATTGAATAGGATGGGACCATATCTTAAAAGAAATTAAAGTAAATGATGAGAGAGAAATATAGTGGGAGGAAAGAGGGTGAAATGGAATGGGGTAAATTATCTCTCATTCAAGAGGCAAGCAGGAGACTTTTTAATGGAGGGAAAAAGAGGAGAGCTGAGAAAAAAATAACAAGAAGTTTACCCTCATCACATTCAATTAAAGGAAGGAATAAAATGCACACTCATTTTGGTATGAAAACCTATCTTACGATACAGGAAAGTGGGGGAGAAGGAGATAAGCAAGCGGGGGGGATGATGGTAGGGAGGGCAATGGGAGGAGGGAGCAATTTGAAGTCAACACTCTTGGGGAGGGACAGGATCAAAAGGCAGAATAGAAACAATGGGGGGCAGGATAGGATGGAGGGAAATAACAGTTAGTCTTACACAACATGACTATTATCGAAGTCATTTGCAAAACTACACAGATAGGGCCTATATTGAATTGCCTGCCTTCCCAAAGGGAATGCGTGGGGAGGGAGGGATGGGGAGAATTTGGAACTCAAAGTTTTAGGAACAATTGTTTAGTATTGTTGTTGCTACTAGTAAATAAGAAATACAGGTAATGGGGAATAGAAAGTCATCTGGCCCTACAGGACAAAAGAGAAGGTGGGGACAAGAGAAGGGAGGGATTATAGAAGAGAGGGAAGATTGGTGATAGGGAAAATTAGAATGCTCGGTGTATTGGGGTGGGGGAGGGGAGAAAAGGGGAGAAAATTTGGAACCCAAAATTTTGCGAAAATGAATGTAAAAAGTTAAATAAGGGGAAAAAAATAAATTATGAATCAGGGCCAGAGAAAGGAGAAAACATCAAATTTGGTTATGAACTTTTTACTAAGAAAATTGGATAATGTTTCAGGGATGATTCAAGGTCTTATCCTTTTTCTTTCTCTCTATAGTGTTCGTAAATTTTTAAAAATAATGTAACTGGAAGTTGAATAGAGCATGCCCAAAGCGCCCCTTCCTGACTGTAACTATCTACATGTGAGTGACTCAGGGCCTAGGGAATTTGGCACCTTGAGACAACAAGGTAATTTTTTATTGACCACTGGTCAAAATAGCCAATAATTGAGGTTATCACTCAACAGATCTTTACAAAGGGACTATACCCATTAATCTCCTTTGCCTTTAAATCTCCATGTGATAAGTTGCTTTTCCATGAAAGTTATTTCAAGGAGTTTCTTTTTCCTCTACCTCAATAAAAAAAAAAAATGGTGGCCATGACTACATGGCAACCAAAGCCCATATCCTTTGCTTCTGGTAGCCTGAGTTTGGGTTCTAGGCTATCTCTTCTGTTTGTGTTCTTTTACTGATCTGAGGTGAATGAATACCAGTTGTTCTTTTACTGATATGAGGTGAATGAATACCAGTCTTGAGAAGGTGTAACACCAATTCGATATTCATAGCAGCTGCTGGGAATATGCATACATATTTCCAGGGTTGAATCACAAAATACAATAAGCTCTTTTCATTCAAGACTAAACCAAAACATTTATTCAAAACATCACTACTGAGGTACCTGAACTTAATCAAATAACAAAAATGTTTGTACACATCACCAATTCAGGGGGAACTAACATCTTAAGCATTCTTTCTGTCCAGCCTCCCTGCAAAAACTAACTTCCCTGAAGGCAAGTTCCCTTAGGTGAGTTCCTCTCTCCACCTCCACCTGTTCCTCTCTCCAGTGCTCCTCTTTCCCCAAGCAATATAATGTATGTGGTTTTCAAACAAATACTTGGCATCTGATCAGCTTGGTGCTGAGAAGCTTGGAAATCTATGTGCCTCTGCACTTCGTTGGAAAGGCGTGCAGGGCTCTATGTAATTTTAACATGTGATGTGTCACAGCACCTGGGAACATGGCTCTTATTCCAAGGGAAAAGAGGACACATGTTGTCACATAGGCCTATTAATAGATGGGGAAAATCTTACATTACGTCAATCCTACAGAAGGACATATTTAGGCTTAGTGAGCACATGAGAGTTCTGGAGGTTAAATATTCTAGGATCTTTTGGAAGGGGCTAACTGTGGGTAAGAAAATGAGTCCCCAGCAACTAGTGCAGCTTTCTAGGAGAAGATGATCACTGACAAGAAGATAAACCCAATCCTGGCCCAGAAAGTCAGAAGGTTTATGCATAAATTACAGAGTAGAAAGCTAAGGTCAAATGCAGAAAGCCCATACAGTAATCCCACAAACTACTATATAATCTAGTGAGGTTTAAGTATCTCACTTTTTTTTTTCCACTTGCTTAAGTCTATTTCTGTCAAATATATGCTTCTGACGATTCTGTAGTTAGCCTTTCTTTTGTGAAGGAAATAAATAGTTGTCCCATACATGATTCATATTGTACATTCAGTACCTTTCAATTCTTCCACTTTGGAAGGGCCCTAGACAGGAGTCAAAATCTAAAGTATAACTAAATTTACAACCCTGAGTTGAGGGAGTGATGAATTTGAAAATGTGAAACAAGGGACCCTCACCATTAGATGTTAGGCACCCCACTGCACCCCAGACTGAATAAGATCCCACCATGATGGAGAAGACTCCCTTAGTGGAGAAAAGAGAGAGACAAGTGCCTCTAGCAGCAGTAATTATTGTCAAATTAACATCACACATTAGTGTAATCAACTGACCTAGACCAATAGAAATCATTCATTTCCTTTTCTCACTGATGCCCCCTTTAGGTCTTTGCAGGGAATATTGAGAAATACCCATATTTGGTGTTCAGGTGCTGTTCCAAGTCCCAGGAGGCGGACAACCCACAGTTCTGGTCAAAGGATACTTCATTGTTTGCATGTTTCCAATTAGAATTCCTTTCCTAAAGGAATCTGGCACCATCCCAGTGTCTTTGTCTGTGAGTTCTATTTATTTGGAGAGTATCTTGTTTTTAGGCACTATTTCTCTTCTAGAGAGAGGAGGAGCCTATTTTTTCCATCAGTAAAACTAAATGCTGATTTTTTTTCAAGTGAAAATACTGGAATTGAATGGACTGAGTCCCAATAATTAGCAGGAATGGCTGTAAAGAGAAGTGTGCTCTCTGTGCATAGCAATATTCATGACAGACCACAGGAAAAGGAGACCTCCTCCTAAGCTCTGCCATTCTGTCGGCATGAGAATGTGTGTGAACACACACTCACACATACATGACTCATTCTGTCTCCTTTTAATAAAGTAAATATATTTTAAACATTCATCCAACTATTTGAGTCTGGGTTCAAAATGGACCCCAAACCTAAGTTCCCAGAAACCTATTCTTTATTCCTAATCCTCATTTAATTCTCATTTGAACACATTTTGCTTTAATTCAGAAACTCCTTTTTATTTGGAAAAGGTACTCCCCCAAATTATTTGCTCTTAGTATTGTAGATCTGTAAGATTCTTTCTACTTCCACTCCCTTGTGCTAGCTAATATGTCATAGGTTAAAATGCCTGAAAGGGAAAAAAAAATTTCTAAAGCTAATGTGCACCTTCACTGAGGGACTCTTCTCCAAGAAAGCAATAAAGAGCCCAAAGAGTTCATCCCAACACCCTAGGCCGAGACACAAAGGCTTTAGCAAGCATAAGAGAGTTGTTCAATAACTGCCATCACACCAAGAGGAAAAGAACTACCCTCTCAGATACTAAGAGAATTGGCAGCCATAATGGCTACACCACTGTCAGTGTACTCTGAAAGCTTGCACAGAATGAGAGCGGTAGCAAGGAATCAGAGAAGGGAAAATGTCACCCTGATATTTTAAATAGGTGAGAGAATGGAGTTGTTTTTCTGTGGTTTTTTTTTAATCAGATTTGTATCATCTGTAAATTTTTTAAGCTTGCATCCTATCTCTTTATCCAGTTCATTGAGGAAAAATGTCCTTGACAGCTCAGGGCCAAGCACTTATTTTGGGGTACCCCATTGCCTATTTCCTTCCAAATTGTCCTAGTCCTTAATAGCAGCTCTGGAAGTTAGAGGGGGTTTCACAAAAGAAGAAAACAGGCAAGCAGAAGACAAGAAAACAACAGGCCTCTATTAGCTAGCATTTGCATAATGCTCTAAAATTTACAAAACATTTTGCATGTTATCTCCTCACAATTCTTTGAGGTAAATACTATTAGCATCCCTATTTTACAGATGAGGAAACTAAGTTTGAGATAAATTGAGTCATGCACTCATGGGTATAGGACTTTTAAGTGTCTGAGGTAGGATTCAAATGATTCTTTTTCTGACTCCAAATCCCACACTGAACTATCTAGCTATCTCTAACAAGATTTGAATTGACTAACTTTCAAATTCAAGAATTTGAATTGAATAACTAGAATTGAAGAATCAGTTTTACCATAGAAATCACTCACTCATTCATTCGTTCATTCATTCATTCATTCAACAAGCATTTTGAAGTGCCTGCTATGTTACAGGCACTACTAAGCACTGTTCCAGTCATAGGAGCAGCTTTCCAAAATGGCCCTGAAGTAATGGAGGAGGGGTTGGAGGAGAAGGAGGGAGAAAAGCCAAGCCATTGTCTTAAAAAATCCCTTTTAATCATACTCACTGCATGCTATTAGTGGGTGCATAGCATATGGGATTATAAAACTCATAAGATATTCTTAGAAATATATGGCATGTGTGGTTGTGCTCTATGGAATTGAAATTATGGTTTTATCATTGATGTTTTATAGAGGAGGGAAAATATCAAGGCAGATAACTCCCCTTTGGGCATGCACTGCATTTGGTTTGCAGCTCCAAGTCTGGGGCTCTAACCACTTGGATCTCCCATCAAACATGTTTCACACATGAAGAAACTTCAGAAAGAAGCCTGTTCCAAAGTGTCCCATGATTTAATACTTCATTAGAAATGGCATTTCAATACACCGCATGCCTGTGCTCTGGTAACTAGCCAAGACTCAGGCAACAAAGACAATATTTAAGGCTTTATTGATGAATAGGTTTTATTTTTAGCTTAAGAGTTGGACCAAATGAAAATCCACATGGAGGAAATTAGAATCTGCCAGAAACAATCACACTGGCTAGGGCTGGGGGAGTGGGGACAGGAAACACTCATTAGTGCTAATGGGAGTCATAGGCCTGCCTCTGAGTGGCAAGAATCTCCCCGGAAGCCTTGTACTGATTCAGAAAGAGCTCTAGTATAGCATTGAAGTTAAACCTGCACCAAAAAAATCCCTCAGGCTCAGGATCACAGGCTTGAGAGGAGGCAGGGATCTTCATGATCATCTATACTTCATTTGACAAATGCTGAAACTGAGGCCCACTTGGCAGATGCAACTTGTCCAAGATGTCATACAAATGGTACCTTCTAGAACCAAGCCTTGAATCTAAACCTCCAGACACCAAACTCACTACTCTCACCTAATTCCTCTTCATCTCCCTAACTGAAGTTGATTGAACTTGAATCTCATTAACAAACTTTTGATAGCCCTCCATGAAGGGTCTGGTTGGGGATTGAGTGACCATTTAGTTCATCGAAGATGAAATTTGAAATTTCTTGATCACATGGACTTTCCACTCTGTATATCTACCTCTGCTTTGCTTCAGAAAGAAAATGTTCCCTATGTGTGAAGAATTTTCTAATCAGAATTGGCCATATGAGTTGCCCAATGCCTCATTTAGGGCCAACCAAAAGAACAGAAAAGACACACTCAAGGATTATTAGGGAAGCGTTTCTGAAGGAGATGATTTTTAGCTGTGTCTGACAAAATGTGGTGTGGGGAAGGGGCTGAAGGGGCGGCTTTGTTCAGCGTGTAGCACCCTTTGGAGAGAATAGGATTATAAGCAAGGATAAACCATGGGGAATGGAGAGAAGATAGTTGTGTTACTTTACATATCTTTTACCTGTGAGGGATACTCCTTCTATGAATACAGGTTAGCAACTCTTGCAATTTATAGTGTTAGTTGAAAAATAGTATAACTTTCCAAAGGTCACACAGTCAAAATTTGAAAGAAGTGACACTTGTATCCAAGTCTTCTTGACTCCAGGGTCAGCTTTCAATTCACAGTACATGCTGCCTTTTATAGATTTAAGCCAGGAAAAATACTCTTAATTCTAATATGAACATCCTTATTCACCAACCACCTCCTCCATATTACCTTCCTTGATATCTCAGAAGTTCTCTTTTTCTCTGAAAATGAGTAATACTTCATAGCTTTCTGTGAGTTTTAATACTATGTTTTATAGATATTCATGCATGTGCCTCCACCTCACCCACCCCTATCAATACTTTGAGCTCCTTAAGAACTGATGCCTAAAACATAGTTGTGATAGGTTTGCAGATCCATTAGGGTTCTTCTCAGCTCTGAATCCTTCTCTTTTGCATTGTCCATGTGACAAGTCTACTTTGTTGAAGGAACATGGTAGAGCTTTCTACTTGCATAACATTGAGCTTGTAATTTAATCTTTGTGGTCCTCAATTTCCCTATCTGTAGGGTGAAGGGATTGAAATGGATTGTCTTTGAGGTCCCTTCCAGATTTAGATCTAAAATCCTATGAAATATATTCTCTAAAAGAAGCGATTCTTGCTATTTTCAGCACCTAGGACAGTGCCACCATAGTGAAGGGACTTAATAAAAGTTTGTTTGATGGAATCCAGTTGACCTTATCCATCTTTTGATCTCTTTCAACATTTTCATGATACTATTTACATGGAAGAATCAATGTTTGTTGTGTTTAATTGAAATGAATGTGTGCTTTCAGATAGAACCACCTTCGACACCTTCATATGGAAGCACCTCTGTTGTGGCAGTCATGGTATCTACTGCCAGCAGAGGCTATTTCACTCAAGCCCCAGTGACTTCCCTTCTAGTCATGCAAAGAGACTCTTCCCCTCTCTTGGCTTCAGTTTCCTGTCTGTGAAAGGGGGATAACAATGCTTTTGTTTGTATACTCTTCATAGTATAGTTGTAATGAAAGGATTTCTGCAACTGTTCTGTGACTTGTCTGTGAATATGTTTCTCTCTATTAGAATATAAACTCCTTAAGAACAAGGGATGTGTCTTGCTTGTCTAAATTGACCTTATCTTGGTATATGGTATGAGGGGTTGGTCTATGCCTAGTTTTTGCCAAAGTGCTTTCCAGTTTTCTCAGAAATTTTTGTCAAATGGTGAACTCATCTCTAAAGCTTAGATCTTTAGGTTTATCAAACACTAAATTATATGATCATTTACTACCATGTATTATGTATCTAATCTATTCCACTGATCCATCACTCTGTTTCTTTGTTTTTGTTCAGTCATTTTTCAGTTGTGTCTGCCTCTTTGCCACTCCATTAGGGCTTTTCTTGGCAAAGATACTAGAGTGATTTGCTATTTCTTCCTCTAACTCATTTTATAGATGAGGAAATGAAGGGTAAAGTGATTTTCCTAGAATCACACATCTAATAAGTGTTGGAAGCTGGATTTAACTCAGGAAGATTAGACTTCCTGATTCCAGGCCTGAAAATCTGTCTACTGTACTACCTAGCTGCTCTAACTCTATTTTTTAGCCAGTACCAAATTGTTTTCATCATTACTACATTGTAATATAATTTGAAATCTGATACTATGAGGCTGCCTTCCTTCACACTTTTTTTCATTGATTCCCTTGATATACTTGACTTTTTGTTATTCCAGATGAATTCTCTAATTATATTTTTGAGTTTTATAAAATAATTGTTTGATAGTTTGATTCGTATGGTATAAGAAGTTCCATTGTTAATATACTAGCTCAACCTACCCATAAGAAATTAATATTTCTCCAGTTGCTCAGAATTGTCTTTATTTGTTTGAAAACTGTAATTAATTGTGTTCATATAGTATCTGTGTTCTTCTTGGAATATAAACTCCTAAATATTTTAGGATGAGTGTAATTATTTTAACTGGATTTTTCCTTTCTATCTCTTTCTTCTGGATTTTGTTGGTAACCTATAGAAACACTAATAATTTATTTGAGTTTATTTTATGTCCTGCAAATTGACTAAAGTTGCTAGTTGTTTCAACTTGGCTAAAGTTTCTAATTATTTCAACTAGGCTTCTTATTTTCATCTCTAGGGTTTCCTAAGTATGCTATCACATCATCTTAAAAGGGTAATAGTTTTGTTTCCTCACTGCTTATTTCTATTCCTTAAATTTCTTTTTTTTAATAATCTTATTTCTATAGCTAGCATTTCTAATATGATATTGAATAATAGCAATGATGGGCATCCTTGCTTCACCACTGATCCTCTTGGGCAGGCTTCTAATTTATCCCCAATACAGATAATTCTTGTTCTTGATTTTAAATAGATACTACTTACCATTGTAAAAAAAAAATCTCAATTTATTCCTGTGTTTTTTATAGTTTTTCATAGGAATGGATGCTATATTTTGTCATTTTTTCCTGCATTTTGTGGTTGTTTTTATTGATATAATCAATTATGGTTATAGTTTTCCTAATATTGAATCCATGCTACATCCTGGTATAAATCTCATCTAATCATTGAGTAAGATCTTTGCGATATATTGCTATCATTTCCTTGATACTATTTTATTTAAAATTTTTTCATTGATCTTCATCAAGAAGATTGGTCTACAGTATTCTTTCTCTGTTTTGCTCTTCCTAGTTTAGGTATCAAAACTATATTTGTTTCATAAAAGGAATTTGGTAGGACTTCTTATTTTTTTCAAATAGTTTATATAATATTGAAATCAATTGTTCCTTAAATACTTCATGGAATTCAATGGCAAATCCATCTGGTCTTGGGGAATTTTTTCCTTAGGGAGTTCATTTGTGACTTATTAAATTTCTTTTTCTGGGATAGGGTTATTTAAGCATTCTCTTTCTTCAGGTAATTTGTCCAATTTATATTTTTGTAGGTATTTATCCATTTCATTTAGATTGTCAGTTTTACTAACATATAATTGGGCAAAATAGCTCCTAATATGCTTTAATTTCATCTTCTTTGCTGGTGCGTTCATATTTTTCATTTTTAATACTAGCAATTTTGTTTTCTTTTTAAAAAATTAAATTAACCTGTGGTTTATCTATTACTACCAAAAAAAAGCAATTCATTGATAGGCTCTTTCTCTCTTTTATTGGCGTATATAGAAGAGATATAAATTTTGCCCTAAGTGCTACTTTGGCTACATCCCACAAATTTTGATATGTTTTCTCACTGTAGTCATTATCTTTAATGAAATTATTGATTGATTTTACCATTTGTTCTTTGACCCACTTCTTTAGAGTTAGATTAGTTTCTGAATAATTTTTAATCTATGCTTTCAATGCCTTTTATTAAAAATAATTTTATTATGTTATGGTCTGAAAAGAGTGCATTTAATTTTTCTGAATTTATTTGAGAGTTTAAGTCCTAATATATGATTAATTTTTAAGCAGGTGTCATGTATATGTGAGAAAAAGATATGTTAATTTCTATTCCCATTCTGTTTTCTGCAAATGTCTGTTATATCTAAATCTTTCTAACATTCTATTTATCTTCTTAACTTATTTTTTATTTATTCTACATTTAGATTTTTCTAGCTCTGAGAGGGGAAAGTTGAAGTCTTTCCCTGGTACAGTTTTACTCTCTGTTTCCTCTAATAACTCATTTAAATTATTTTTAAGAGAATGTGGATGTTTTGTCATCTGGTACGTATATGTTTAGTATTGCTATTGCTTCATTGTCTATAGAATCTTTCACCAATATGTAGTTTCCCTGATTTATCTCTTTTAATTAGGTATCTTTCGGCTTTTACTTTGTTTGAGATCATTATTGCTTGCTGACTTTTTCATTTGCCTCAACTGAAGCATAATATATTCTGCTCCAACCCTATGTGTCTTTAACTTTGTGTGTGACTTTCTGTTTCATGTTTCTCTTGTAAACAGCATACTGTTGGATTCTTGTTTCCATTTCATTCTGCTATCTACTTCTGTTTTATGGGGAAGTTCATTCCATTTACATTGAGTTATGATTACTGTGCACTTCTCTCCCTCCTATTTTCTTTTTTTTATCCTCCTTTCTCTTATCACTTTGTCCCTCCTCAAAGTCTGTGTTGCTCCTGACCACTGCCTCCCTTTTCTACTCTCTCTTTTATCACCCCTTTCTTTCTTTTAACTCTTACCCTTCCTACTTTTCTATCGAGTAAGATAGATTTTGGATACCTAACTCATGTGTGTGTGTTTGTGTGTGTGCATGTGCACATGTGTATACATGTACACACACATACACATAAGTATATATTCATATATTTATAAATTTTTCATTCTTTGAACCAATTCAGATGAAAGTGAGGTTCAAGTGGTGACTTCTGCTGCCATTTCCCAATCCATTATAAGAGTGCTTCCTTGCACATCTCTTTTATGTGAGACAATTTTTTCCCATTTTTCCTTTACTCTCCTTCTTCTCTCAGTGCATCCTTCTCTCTTATCCATCTATTTTTTTAAGATCATGTCAACATAAGCAACTCACATTTAGGCCCTTTGTCTATGCAAAGTCCCTCCAACTACCACCAGGTAATGATAAAGTTCTTAGGATTTACATGTATCATCTTCCCACATAGGAACATAATTCAACTGTATTGTCCTTTATTATTTCTCTTTCATGTATACGTTTTAATGCATCTCTTGATTCTTGTATTTAAAACTCAAATTTTCTATTCTTCCTTGTTTTCTTCATCAGGAACGCTTGAAAGTCATCCATTACCTTAAAGGATTATATTCAGTTTTGCTGGGTAAGTTATTCGTATAGCCTTGCTTGTAACTAACTCTCTTGCCTTTAGGATATCATGTTCCAAGCCTTCTATTCCTTTGACATGGTAGCTGTGAAATCTTGTGTGATCCTGACTGTGAGTTCACAATAATTGAATTGCTGTGTTTGTTTGTTTGTTTTTTCTGGCTGCTTGAAGTATTTACCTCTTTAACCTGGGAGTTCTATAATTTAGCTATAATGTTTCTGGAAACTTTCATTTTTGAATCTATTTCAGGTGGTGATCAGTTGATTTTGTTTTTCAATTTTCATTTGACCTGATTTTCAGACATTGGGCAGTTTTCTTTTTTAATTTCTCTAAATATGATATCTAGACTCTTTCATTATGGTTTTCATGAAGTCCAATAATTCTTAAATTATCACTCCCTAATTTCTTTTCCAAGTCAATCATTGTTTTCTAATGAGCATTTCACAATTTCCTCTATTTTTGTTCATTTTTTTTGACATTGTTTTACTGCTTCATAATGTCTCATGCAATCATTAGCTTCCACTTTTCCAATTCTAATTTCTAAGATTATTTTCTTCAGGGAGCTTTTTTTAACCTCTATTGCTAGTTGGATAAATCTACTTTTTATGGAGTAATTTTCATCAGTGAAGGTTTGTACCTCTTTTTCTATTTGGCCAGTTGTGTTTTTAATGTGTTATGTTCTTCAGTATTTTGTGCTTCTTTTACCAAACTTTGTCTTTTTGTAATTTTCATACATCACTCTAACTTTTTTCCTCTACTGCTCATCTCATTTTTTAGCTCTTTCAGGAATTCTTCTTGGACTTGTTTTTAATTCTTTTCTCTTGGAAATTTTGCTGGTAACTTGTTTGACATTGTTGTCTTCTTCTGGGTTTGTGTCTTGGTCTTTCTTCTCATCATAGTAGGTTTTTATTGTCAGGTTTTTTCCAGCATACAGGTTCATAGCACAAAGCAAAGAGAACATCTGGCAGTCTTGTGGATGAATTTGTCAATGTTGTGCCCCTCCCTGCCAAGATGATTCACCCTGCTTTGCATCATTGGCTTGGGTTTAACTCCTCCCCCCCAATAGCTCTAATTTAGGTTTTCTCAGCAATGTAGCTATTTCCTTGGTTCCAGGGGGAATCTTAGTTCCTCTTAACTCAGAATGCCTGAGCAGGAAATATTTGGGGGAATCACTTACACTCCCTACCTGCAAAATACCAGTCTATCCCGTTTTTGCTTACAGTCAGGAATGTAGAGCTAGAAAAAACCTCAGAGGTGATCTAGTTCAATGCCCTTATTTTTACAGAAGAGGAAACTGAGGCTCACAGAGGCAGAGTGGTTTGTTCATGGTTCCATAGCTGGTCAGTATCAGAGGTCTTTTCAACTCCAAGTTCAGTTCTCTACCCACTCTATGACCTTGGGGCAAATATCATAGGATCAGAGATGCAGTGAGCCCAATCCTTCATTTGATATTTGAGAAAACCAGGCTGTTTAGAAGTGTGTTGTTATAAGTACAAAACATGTCCTTCTTTCTCATTCATTTCTGAGATAATGTTCCTAACATGGACAATAGAAACTCAGGCTGAAGTGGGAATTGAGTTACTCTCTGCCTTTTCCTCTTTTGACCTAACACAGAGCCTAGAACTTGGTTGACTCTACAGAATACAGACCTGGAAACCAGGTTTCCTGGAAGCTGAAATTACAAGGGACAGCTTAATTAAGAGACAGAATGCAAATGCCTAAAAACAAATACCATAATGAACCAGCTAGGCATCTTCTATGTAAAGGAAACAATTAAGAAAAAGCTACAAAACAGATTTCCTTGCATGGTTTTCCCTCCAGACTTCCAACTCTGTAGTAAATGTGAGCTTAAGATCCAGAGAGGTTGCTTCTGGCTTTCCCTTCCCAGAACCACTTCCCTCCTTGCCTTGTATTTCCCATCTTCACCTGGCTCTCAGATCCTGTGTGGGTTTATGGGGGTTGTTTTCAAAATCTCTGATTAGTAAGTTTTTAGATCCCAATGGCTTTCAGAGCCCCCTCCATTTCCCTTTGCCCTCTCCACATGACATGTTTTCCATTTGCTGATATCTAAGGGGTCCCCAGTGGAGAAACCAGGTGTCCTATCTGCACAAGCACACCTGCAAGTAGCCAACACACTTTTAAAGTGAAATATAAAATCAATTCACCCACCAAGAGCAGTTCCTCAGGTGTTGGATACCTCATCACTTCAGGAAAATAGATTCACCAGATGGGTCACATCCATCAACATGTGAAGAAGGCAGCACAGTGTAGTGGGAGGAGCCCGAAAACAGGGTCTACTCCTGCATCTGTCACATTCTAGGATTGTCACTTGGGGTGAGTCACAGAATATCTTGGAGCTCCAGCTTCTTCATCTCGGAAAAAGGGAGCATAAATCTTTCCTGCCCTCTTAGATTTAGAGATGGCAAAGACCTTAGGTTGGAAAAACTACTCCCCCCTTTTACAGATAAGGAAACTGAGTCCTAGAAAGGAATAATACCTTGGCCAAAGTACACATGGAGTTTTAGAATAGCAGTTACCCAGCTCCTCTGGCCTCATTCAGTCATGGTGTAGGCCCCTATGCTCCTGGGCTCCTGTGTAAGGCATGGGAAGAGACTTGGGGATCATTTTGGCTGTTTAATTATTCCTAAGCTCCTCTCTACAACTTCCTCCCTTAATTGTTCCTGGCTCTGCCTCTGAACCTCAAAGAATAAGTGTAATCCCTCTTGCATGACAACTATGCAGAAATTCCAAGACATCAATGATTTGTTCCCGAACTCTTTTCTCATGTAGTTAAACAATATGACAAAATATAAAATAGTTCAGTGCAATGGAAAGAATGTTATAGTTGGAATAAGTGGATTTGAGTTCAAATCTTGCTTTCTTTACTTACTATCAGTATTCTGGGGCCAAGCATTCAACTTTTCTGGGTTTTAGTTTCCTCATCAATAAAATGAGAGTATTAGACTTGATGTCTTCTCTATCCTTCTTTTCCCTCCCTTCTCTTAACCTCCCCTCCCCTCTCCCTGAAATCTTGTGGGTCTCATTCATTTGCCTCAATGACTTTGACCTTGGCTCGATTTTCATCTAGTAAGAAAACCCAACTAAGATTAAGACTGAGCCACATACAGCCTCTCCAACCACGTTGTCCCTGATCACAACAAAGTGCCTATGTGCCTCTTCCTCCCCACTAAGCTCTCTGAGAGTACACCCTGCTGGTGTCCCCTGTGGGATCTTGTGGTTTTCTCCTTTGTGCCTAGGATTTTGAACATATTACATTCAACAACAGAGCTCATTCAGGTTCTTTTGCTTCTCATTTGATAGGACTGAAATGAGTATTTTCAAAAGAATGAAGCACAAATAGTCTTTATTTTCAATTCACCAGGGTTCACATTTGCATATATGAATGGCTGCCATAGTAACGTAAAAAACAAGTATAGCTTTTGGGGGATTCCCACCCCCACTCCTTCAGAACTTGGAACTTGACTCCATTTTCTTGCCATATTTTCCCCTCAATCTAAAGCAATCTGACTCATTAGTTAATGTTGGGTCATGTATGAACCACTTCAAAGAGGGGAGAAAAGGCTAATAAGTATTCACTAGGGAAAACATCCAGACTTGAAACTCTCCACGAGTGATGAAGGTTGAATTATACCACAAAAGCATTAGGAATTTGTGCCCTATCAAAGTCTTTATAAAAAAAAAGAAGAAAGAAAAACCAAATCTCCCCAAATAAATCTAAGTTTCTAGCATGTTACTGGGGCAACCCCTTCAGTATCTCATCACTAAATGCTTTTGGCCAGTTTTCATCTGGTACTTAAGGGAAGCCAGGAAACATTACTGAACAGAGTGCCAGTGAATTCAAGAGTGGCAACCTGAAACATCTGTGTCTACCTGGTAGTTGATTTTTTTCATGGATCATTAGAAGCACTTTCCCAGGAACCTTACAGGTGGAAGAGAAAACCAGAAAGAGGACAAGCATGAAACTGATTAAGAATGGTTGAACCTTTCTCACTGAGACAGAAGAGAGGATGACTTTGATGATCATTTCAATGAATTGGGGATACAGCACTAACACCCTATCCAAAATCAGTGTCTTATGGACAACAGAGTTTAGGGATCCTGTACTTTGACCACTTAAGTTTTAAGCTTTATGTAATACTTTTTCCTACCCCAGCATCCCAGTGAAGGCAATTCCATTAGACAGAATATAATCTTCAGGATATATAACATCTTCCTTTTAAAACACACAAATACACTTCCCCAAATACACCTCCTCCTGAATCACCATCCCATTAACATTGGAGATATTCTTAGCTCTCCTTTCTTTCCAAAAGAGGTGTCCTAGGGTAGCAGTAAGACATTGGACACTTTAGTATCAATGGGTACACAGATAAGGGAGAATACAGGTCTCAGGAGTAGAAAATAGGAGTTTCTGCCCACAAAAAAAACCTCTTTAATGATCTGTCCAGGGACTGCAATTCTGGTTCATCCATATGTGGGTTCCCTCAACTTCAAACAGATTTTTCAGAAAATCATTGTCAATAAAATCTCACCTTGAACACAAACTGAGCAGACCAGAATGGTATGCTGCCAAAAAAAAAATTGATCTTTGCTTCAATTCAGGGAAGTCAAGTACTCAGCAAAAGTACAAGCACTCAGGGTGGCACATGCTCAGGAGGCTGGGATTCTAGTTGAGGTCTGCTTGCCCATGGCCAAATTCTGTCTTCATTGAGTCTCCCCTATTACTTCCCCCAACATGAGGACATTGGGCAGAATGTTGCAGTGTAGGGGCAACCTGTGGGGTTACCTGGGGAGATTTCAGAAGTTCTATAAATTTTCATGGAGAAAAGGTTGCATCTTTATTTTCACTTACCTCTAACTGAAGTGAACATTTCCTTCAATTACTTAAAAAATGATTATGATGAACTCATCCATAGGCTTCACCAGGTTATCTACCAAAGGAGTCTGTGACATGGAGAAGGCAACAAGCCCTGGTCTAGTAGAACCTCATTAGAATTCCTTGGAGTCATTGATGAATAATGAAAATGTAAAAATCTTTCAGTTCTATAATCTAGAACTCAACCTCTGTGCGAGGCATGTACACATATTATCTCTTCTACTGGACTACACAATCCTTGATTACGATGAATAATTCTTTTTCATTTATTTCTCCTTCATCCCTTAACTGAATACAGTAAAAGCTCTATTAATTTTGAATGAGTGAATGCTTACTGATCAGACCAGCTGTCTCTTGGCTTAGACAGAATTTATCTTTTTGATAGATTGATGAAGATGAATGTGGTTATGATGTTGATAAATGGTAATGATACAAGGAAGAAGAAAAATGGAAAAAAGGAGAAGAAGAAAAAAGAAAACAGACAAGAAAGAAGAAATATTTAGAAAAATTGCTAAGGATAACAAAATGACCTTTTAGGTTCTGTTCA
Organism: Bettongia penicillata ogilbyi; assembly: GCA_023548195.1. Lineage (NCBI taxonomy): Eukaryota > Metazoa > Chordata > Mammalia > Diprotodontia > Potoroidae > Bettongia > Bettongia penicillata. Next base: position 7,813,900 of record JAJHZJ010000134.1, on the reverse strand, counting down.
GAACAGAGATTAAGGAAAGCTTACTTGCAGTATATTTTAAATTAATAGATGTCAGAGAATATAAAATTATACAACTCCTATGATTCTTCCATTTTTTCTTCAAAGAAGGATGGTTCCCATATGAAAAGGAGGAAATGAGCATGGTTAAAAAGGAGTCAAAACCAGAAGTGGATAAGGAGATGATAATATGACAGCTAAGTGGTTTAAATTAAGTTGACCAAGACCAATTCCATTAGAGGAATGGAGTGGATTTGTGCAGGCTTTTGTGGGACCAACATATGTGCTCTTTAGGAAATTAAAAAACATTGGATAGACACGAAATGATGGAGGATGAACAAATGTCCTCATCTTTTAAATGGTGAAGAAAATCTATTTAGAAAAAAAAGTATCAGCCAATAATGATGATACCTGCGAAATTTTTCAATTGATTGCAAATGTGCTAAACCAATGTCTTGAAAAATGACAGAAGACATGAGATGTGCTGTTGGAATGGCCATAGGCTAGAATAGTCCCTATTTTTATCATGGGAAGACGGTAGATTCCTTGATGTATAGGCATTGGGTCTTGATTTTGATTTCTAACAACTTTCCAGAACCTCTAATTAAAGTGATGCTCTGTGACCATTTAGAAAGGGAAGAGGCTATCACTGAATACTTTGAGAAGCTTGTTCATGAGCAGTTGCAACTCATTTCCTTTTCTGGAAGTGTTATTAGTCTAGATCTCTCAGAAGAATACCATAGGTCTAATCCATCTATATTCCAGCAATGTGTTGACCCAAATTTCTGACACTATATTTGCAAATAAAATGCAGAGCTGTGCTCTGAAATGTTAGATAGTTAAGCAAATTCAGACTTGTTGAAATGAGCAACCCCTATTCCCCCAAACAGTCATTAGTGAATTAATGTCAACATGGAGGAAGGTCTTTCTTTAGGAAGGTCCTTAGGACATTCTCCTGGCCCTGTTCTGTACAACAATTTTATAACTAATTTGGATAAAGTCATGTATGACATGGTTATCAAGTCTTCAAATTATATGAAGCTGGGAGGCATAGCCAATAGTTTGATAACCAAGTCAAAGTTCAAAAACATCTTGACAGGATAAAATTATAAGATAGAATTTACTACAGATAAGTATAAATATTATTACAGGATAAAATTATAAGATAGAATCTATAAAAGATAAGTGTAAATAAAGTCTTGTGCTCTGGCTAAAAAAATTGACAAATGTAGGTTGAGGGATCCAAGTTTAGACAGTATTTCTTTGAAACAAAGATTGGGAGATTTTAGTGGACTGCAAATGAAATGTGAATCAATAACATGAATTATCAGCAAAAAGAGACAATATTATCTATCTTTGGTTATGCCAGTTGGCCTTTTTATCATGACAAAGGTGGTGTGCTGTACTGAGCGCTAGTCAGGCCGCATCAGGAAAATATGGTGACCAATTCAAGGCACCATAAAAAGGGAGAGACGTGGACATGTTGGCAAGTCTCCAGAGAAGGATGACTAATATGATGTGTGTGAGGATGATGAAGGTCTGGAGAAAGAATAAAAAAGTCAAGGCCAGCCCTGTTAGAGAGAGATCCTTAACCAGAGCAGCCTCATACAGGGTACTGTAAGTGACATAGACAATGTGTCTTTGCAGTTCTTCCAAGAATTCCAGTTTTGTTTTCACCCTTCTTTTTTTTAACCCAAGATATTTCTAAATCACTCTAAAGTTGGAAGGGATCTGGGAGGCCAATGAGCGCAACTTCCTCATTTTACAGATGAGCAAAATAAGACACAAAGTGGTTAAGTGATCTTTCCAGAGCTAGTACATGTTTGAGGTAGGATTCAAACTCAGGTCTCCTGACTCTAAGTCCACTGCGTCACCTTGCTGTCTTCTATAATCTTGTGAAGTATGTGGTTTTGAATGGTTCTTTAATCTCAGTTTTTCCCTTCCCTCCAAGGTATTGGTAACTTCTCTGCAAAAATTTTCCAAGTTTTCTGGGAGTGGGAGCTAAAGTCTAGGAATCCTGAGGGTCCACCCACTTGCACAAATTCTGGTATGGGGCTGCTGACTCATCTGGTTGTTTATACTGATTTTCTATTTCTTCCAACTTGTAAATGCATCCCACCTACATGCAAATACCTCATTTCTATTCAGACAAGCTGTGGATCCACCAAGCTCATCACCAGGTTTATAACTTATCCTTTATTAATGTAACAAACGCATTCAACTCACAGTGGAAGAATATGTCACAAAGTGTATGTGGGGAGGGGGTAGCAATTAAAATGATGAAATACTGGCACCCATACTCAGCAAGGTACCTGGGTTTAGAAAAGCAACTCCACTTTGGTTCCTAACTAATCTTCAAGTCGCTCCCCCCTCCTCCATACCATTGTTACTATTGTTTTTTAATCCAGAAGTGATTTGTTATTGTAGGGAGCTCTCAAGTGAGGAGACTCCCTCTATCAATGCAAACTGGCAGTTACTCTGCAATCTATATCGTAACAGGCTGCCTGGGATCCTGAGATGTGAATTAACCATCCCTCAGCCTGTCGGTGTCAGAGGCAGGAACTAAACTGATGTCTTTCTCCCTTTAAAACTATCTCCCTCTCCATTCTGCAGATGGTGGCTTCTCTCAACAAAATGTCAAGCATTTTGGTGTGGGAATGGAGTCTTCTGTTGAACAGGTGTAGGACAAAATCACATCCTGCTTCTGTCACTGCTGACAGTCCCTTCGCAAAGCCAAGATAATGTGATCTGAAGAGCTAACATGGTGAAAAAGAGAATCTTCAGAAGACCATTCTTTAATGTCAGTGGTGAAGCATGACAGCTTCCCCTCTGGATGGTATTATCCTGTGCTAGAGGGAAATCTGTCTTTAAGACTTTAGTTCCTCCAAATACACAACTTGAAGGGATTCTCCAGTATCATCAAATCAGAAACATGCTTGAATAACTGATTAAAACTCAAATGCTATTGTGCCTAAGCAAGCTCCCTTTACAGGTACTTCCGTGTTGGATGATCCAGGCACTCTCCCCAGACAGCTTCTCATCAGAGTCCCTGAACCAGGAAATGCTGAGAGTCCATCTTCCACAGATGTCCCAGTGCTCAGGGATAAATTCTCCAAAGCTTACCAAATGCTTTAAATGTATCGTGTCTTTCAAGTCACACAGTCAGCAAAAGATCAGAAGTGGAAGGGAACCTAGCAATCAATTCTTTGATCTTAGAGCTGAAGAAATGAAGGCACAGAACAGTCCAGTACTGTGCCCAAATCCATATAGCTCCTCAATGACTGAACCAGGATTGTAACTCAGCTTCTTTAACTCTAGACCTTGTTCTCTTCCTACTGTACTGCAATGCCTGTAGCCTACTTTGAGAGGTATCATTATTGTCCCCATTTGATAAATAAAGAGGTTAAGGCTCATAGATGTGAGATGACTTGTGTAGGGCCACCACAGCCAGAAAATGGCTGAGGTAGGATTGGATTCCAATTACTTAATCCCCAAATCTAACCCTCTAGACATCAAACCACATGGCCAGGTTTCTTCTCACCAATGGTGTGAGTTACATTCTGGCTTCCAAGGAGTTTTTCTGAAAGAATTCCCTCCATCCTGCACCCCAGACCACACATACTATCTCAAAAACTTGAGAGGGTTCCTCTTCTCATGAACCCCCAAGCTCTTTCTAAGGCTGTGTTGGCATTAGTCCTTCCTTCTTTATAGCATGAAAGACATCACTGGTCCATCTGCACCCTGGCATATAGCCTCAGGCTCTTCTGCCAATCTCAGGGAAAGGGCTAGCAATGAGACTAGGATACTGGTTTAGGGAGAGATTCTTTTGGGGGGAAAGGAGCCCAGGAAGCACCCTTGAGATGAGAGAAAATGCATCACTTCTAATGAAGCATAAAACCAAATATACAATGTGAGAGTGGGTCAACCCCTAAATTACATCCAATTTTCACTCACAAAAAGAAAATCATTACAGGCAGAATGATCATGGTTGCTAAGCTAGCTTACTATCAACACAAACCATGTTCTGTAAAAGTAAAGCCTTCAATAGCTAATATTTGTTTTTCAATTTCCATGAAGTCAGACTTATCAGTGAGGATGAATTTTTGGACATTTGTTTTGGCTTTGAGGAGAAAGAGATCCAGACAATATTTCTGAAGGTGTGGGAGGCATGACAGCTCAGTAGGAAGAGTTCTGATTCTGAAGGCAAACAACTTAAATTTCAATCCAGTTCTGCTTCTCTCTACTATTTGACCATGGATAAATCAACCACTCTGAGCCTCCATTTCCTGATTTGTCAAATGAGGGGTTGGGATTATCTAACTTCTGACTGGGATGAGAATATATTGTTGATGGTGTAACACAAGGCACCACCCAGCATGTGCTTTCTTATGAATCTCAAATAGCATCACTTTGACATCATTTGTCTAGAGATCCAGACCCAGCAATGATATCCATGATGTCAGAATTTTGGTCAAGGGAAAATTTTAAGCATGCCTACAAAAATATTTCATGAGGGAATTTGAAAACAGAAAGCCTACCAATGCATGTAGGATTCAGGGACTTTGATTTGAAACATATAAAGACAGAGAATAAGATAGAAGTCAGTGGGATGTGGGTCAAGAGATAATTCAGCCCATGGATGATTTCTTGGTCCTATACCTCAGTTTTCCCATTTGTTATCTGAAAATAACCAGCCACAAGAAACAGGGAAAGGCCACACAAGCCATGCAGGAAACTACTTGGAAATCATGGTGGATTGGGAGGCAAAACATGTGGGTTAAAATCCTGTTTTTGATGTTTACTATGTAACCTTGGACAAGTCACTGTATCTCTGTGTATTTCAGTTTCCTTTCCTGTAAAATGAGGAGACTGGACTTACTGACCTCTGAGGTCTCTTCCAACTCTAGAGCTGTGATTCTTTGCTATATGATGAAGACAATATCCCCATCCTTGAATTTCTGGAAGGGTAGCTTGTGGTTCCCATCTCTTGGTGTCAATCTGGTCAGCACATTCACTTTCAGGAAACTTAGAAACAGAGTAAATATCATTAGTGTTTTTCATTATTTATTTTTACATGAAAAGAAGTGAAATTCCATTAACTCATGAAAACTGGACAAACAAGGCCATTACACCACAATATTGGGGGCAGATGTTTCCCTTGCCGGCCAAGGTGGGATGCTGTTTCCAACTAACTGGAAGCCAGACACTCTGACAGCCTTTCCCAATTAGTGGAGTTCCCCCAACGGATGACTGACTTTTATTTTACTAGATTTGGGCTTTTCAAGGAGGCGAGGCTCAGACTGTGGAGCTAGGCTTAGGGTCTCTATACAGCAGACAGGGCAATTCATTAAGGCAGAGAATGAAAATTCCAGAGAATGACACATTACATGCCAGTCACCTTATAAGAGGGAATCAAAGAAGGCAGGAGTTATGAATAAGGGAGCTTTCTATGAAACTTGGGAAGGGCTCATGATTCAAAGGAGCATAGGGAGAGGGCTGGGATTTCAGTGATATTGGGAACTCCCAGATCAGGAAATTCTTGCCTAACGCATTGAAAGATCAGGTGACTTGCTCAAGGTCACACAGCCAGTATGTGTCAGAGGTCTTTCTAGCTTCATGAAACCTCTTGTGAATCTAACAATCTCTTCATTCAGAAGTCCCCTTAACTGCCTGATGGTGCAAGGGGCAGAGCCTGGGACCATAAATCAGGTTCTGGACCTAAATCTGCAAGGTGGCTTCAGGCAAGGCCCTCATCCTCTCTCATTCCTCAAAGGAGGATATGGGAATGGAAAATCTCCAAGGTTATATGCAGCTCTAAATTCTATGCCTGTCAATAATTATGGAACTCAAGGAAAGTGGAGAGGAAGCAGCTGGAGCAATACTGAGCCTGGCTCTTTGGGAGAGCCCCTGAATTCTTTGGAGGAAAGGTAGATAGTGAGAAGAACTAGGCTTAAAGTCAGAGGAGCTGAATTCAAATCCTGCCTCTGTTCCTAACTATTCAGGTTACATTCATAAGTCATTTAACTTCTCTGAGGTACCTTACCAAGGGACAACTAGGTGGTGCCATGGATAGAATGCTGGGCCCGGAGTCAGGAAGACTTCCTGAGTTCAAATCTGACCTCAGACACGTACTAGCTGTGAGACCCTGGGCAAGTCACTTAACCCTGCTGGCCTCAGTTTTCTTATCTGAGGAATGAGCTGAGGAAAGAAAAGGTAAACCACTGTAGTATCTTTGCCAAGAAAATGCCAAATGAGGTCATGGAGATTGGGATACAACTAAAAAGAAACAGCAACATGGTTATCCAAAGTTTCTTTGATCTGTGAAATGAATGGGTTGCAACATCAAAATTCCTTTCTAGCTCTAACTCTGTGGTTGCTGGTTCAATGATCCATTTCAATGAATATTTGTGAAGGACTTGTTGCTTAATGCATGCAGGGTGCAATGATAGAAGGACCAAGTTCAAATGGAAAGTAATTTCTGTCCTCAAAGATTGCCAGGATTTATTTTCTACCCCAATGCTGAGCCCCAGGACTTTTGGATCTTGCTGTCTGCCCTGAAGTTCATCATTTCTTATGTTATCTCCCTCAATTAGAGTGGGAGTTGCTTGAGAGCAGCAACTGTCTGACTCTTTCTATTTGTCTCCTCACCACTAAGCACAATCCTTGGCACATAGTGCTTCACT